>SJYT01013068.1:49575-112141 GCA_006410635.1 Cephalophus harveyi | reverse complement strand
ATTCTGAAGGAGATCAACCCTGGGATTTCTTTGGAAGGAATGATGCTAAAGCTGAAACTCCAGTACTTTGGCCACCTCATGCGAAGAGTTGACTCATTGGAAAAGACTCTGATGCTGGGAGGGATTGGGGGCAGGAGAAGAAGGGGACGACCGAGGATGAGATGGCTGGATGGCATCACTGACTCGATGGATGTGAGTCTAAGTGAACTCCGAGAGATGGTGATGAACAGGGAGGCCTGGCGTGCTGTGATTCATGGGGTCGCAAAGAGTCGGACACGACTGAGCGACTGAACTGAGAGTGTATGGTAATTAGCCTTTTAGCCTCTCAGTTGTGTCTGATTCTTTGAGATTCCATGGACTGTAGCCTGCCATACTCCTCTGCCTATAGAATTCTCCAGGCAAGAATACTGGAGTGGGTAGCCATTTCTTACTCCAGGGGATCTTCCCAACCAAAGGATTGAACCTGGGTCTCCTGCATTGCAGGTGGATTCTTTATCAACTGAGCCAGAGTGTTGTCAGCATAGAATGTACATAAAAGTCCTATCCTATGCACAGCCCCTCTGAAATGTCATCTCTGTGTATACAGGAAGTGGGACAGAGGGAGTGAGACATTGGAAGTTCCTGGGCCCCAAGGATGGGTACATTGGCCAGACTCAGGGTCCCCAAATTAAAACCTTACATCTCTGCATGTTATCCTTTTGAGAATGTCATGCTGAGGGGATCATAAATTATGTCCAGTCACCACCAATAGCCATGCTTACTCAGCTCCCGCGACGGAGCAGGGAGTAATGGGCTTTCCCTCCACCCTTGGGTGACCAGAAAGAGACTGTCAGCCAGTCAACGAGTGGGAAAACACCCAGGGAACAACTCACAGAAGTCATTTGTAAGCACACCTCCTTTTTTTTTTTTTTTTTTTTTAATTTTTTAGCTCCACCATGTGGCATGCAGGATCTTAGTTTCCTAACCAGGGATCAAACCCTCACTGCTTACAGTGGAAACGAGGAGTCTTAACCACTCAGCGCATCTTTTTTTTTTTCTGAAGTATGGAGATTTACAATGCCGTGTTAGTTTCAGATGTACAACAAAGTAATTCAGGTTTTTTTACATGTTTTCTTCAGATTCTTTTCCATTATAGGTTGTTACAAGATACTGAATATAGTTCCCTATGCTCCACAGTAGATCCTTGTTGTTTATTTGATAAAGGCAATGGCAACCCACTCCAGTACTCTTGCCTGGAAAATCCCATGGCTGGAGGAGCCTGGTAGGCTGCAGTCCAAGGGGTCGCTAAGAGTCAGACATAACCGAGCAACTTCACTTTCGCTTTTCACTTTCATGTATTGGAGCAGGAAATGGCAACCCAGTCCAGTGTTCTTGCCTGGAGAATCCCAGGGACAGGGGAGCCTGGTGGGCTTCCATCTATGGGGTCGCACAGAGTCGGACACGACTGAAGTGACTTAGCAGCAGCAGTATACATTTGCAAATCCCTACTCCTAATTTATCCCTCCTCCTTCCCTTCCCCTTTGGTAACCATGTTTTCCATGTTTGAATCACATCCTTTATAAGCAGGGCATTGAAATCTTGTTACTACAAGCTTAGTGCAGTGGTATTTCCTGAAGTCAGATGTTATCAAACATCCAGAGACATTCCTTTCTGTGTCTGGTGCCAGGAACCACCTGGACCTCATGCCAGGTCTGGGCTTCCAGAAAGTTGACAATGGTGCTTTGTGGGAGGCAAATCTTTCCCAGCATCAGGGTCTTTTCCAATGGGCCAGCTCTTTGCCTCAGGTGGCCAAAGTACTGGAGCTTCAGCTTCAGCATCAGTCCGACAGCATCAGGAGGGCTACAAGCTTACCTGCTCAAATATACCAACCTCCTGCTGCCTGTGTTGAATGAGTAAATGACTTAGTCCATCCAAGCTGCTGTAACAAAATACCATGGACTTATAAACAACAGAAGTTTATTTCTCACAGTTCTGAAGGTTGAGGAGTCCAAGGTCAGGGCGCCTACAGATTCTGGGTCTAGTGACAACTCCCATCCTAGCTCATAGACGGCTGTCTTTTCCCTGTATCCTCACATGGCGGAAGGGACAAGGGAGCTCTCTGGGATTTCTTTTAAAGGACACTAAGCAGAGACATCACTTTAACAACGAAAACCAAAGCTATGGTTTTTCAAATAGTCAAGTGTGGATGTCAGAGTTGGACCGTAAAGAAGGCTGAGTGCCGAAGAATTGACGCTTTCCAACTGTGGTGTTGGAGAAGACTCTTGAGAATCCCTTGGACTGCAAGGAAATCAAACCAGTCAATCCTAGAGGAAATCAACCCTGAAAATTCACTGGAAGGACTGATGCTGAAGCTGAAGCTCCAATACTTTGGCCACCTGATGCAAAGAGCTGACTCACTGGAAAAGACCCTGATGCTGGGGAAGATTGAGAGCAGGAGGAGAAGGGGGCAACAGATGAAGAAATAGTTGGATGACCTCACTGACTCAATGGACATGAGTTTGAGCAAATTTCGGGAGATAGTGAAGGACAGGGAAGTCTGGCATGCTGCAGTTCATGGGGCAGCAAAGAGTCAGACAAGATTTAGCAACTGAACAACAATTCCATTCATGAGGGCTTCACCCTCACAACCTAATCGCCTCCCAAAGGCGTCATCTGCTATCATCATATTGGGGGTTAGACTTTTAACACATAAATTTGAGATGGGTGGAGGACATAAATATTCCATCTATAGGGGTAATCATCATGTCCCCAACACCCAGAGAGCAATCTGCATATGCTTCTTAAGTTCCAGTACAAGAAACATTTCCTCAAGTTAATAAAAAATATCTTTTCCTTTTTTGCTATTACTGAAAACCTGAATACTTTTTCTGAATGGGCAAAAGCGATCTTAGTGGGACTTCCCTGGTGGTCCAGTGATTAAGACTCCAAGCTTTCATTGCAGGGGTTCAGGTTCAATCCCTGATCAGGGAACTAAGATCCCACAAGCCTCATTGTGCAGCCAAAAAACAAAAAACAGAATGAAAAAATAGGAGACAAAAACAGGTACTGACAAGTTTTTTTTTCTTTCTGTTTTCATTTGTGTATGAACTTTTAATTAAAAAAAAAAAAAACAGGGACATAAATCATTCATGCAAATCAAAATATTCAATGACCAATTCTATAATACTAATAAGTATACTAGTCAAGTATTTTCTAGATCATGCCAGCATTTGGATTTTTAAGACTGGTACTTAGGCCTCCTTGATGGTCCAGTGATTAAGAATCCAGGGCTTCCCCTGTGGCTCAGCTGGTAAAGAATCAGCCTGCAATGCAGGAGACCTGGGTATGATCCCTAGACTGGGAAGATCCGCTGAAGAAGGGAAAGGCTACCCACTCCAGTATGCTGGCCTGGAGAATTCCATGGACTGTATAGTCCATGCGGTCGCAGAGAGTCAGACATGACTGAGCGATTTTCACTTTGCTCCCATATGCTGTGGGGGAACTAAGGCATGCGCCATCACTACTGAGCCTGAGCTCTAGAGCCTGGGTGTCACAATGTCACAACTACTGATGCCTGTGCACCTAGAGCCCGTGCTTGGTAACATGAGAAGCCACCACAACGAGAAGCCCACGCAATACAAATGAAGAGTAGCCCCAGCTTGCCACAACTAGAGAAAGCCTGCCCACAGGAGCTAAGACCCAGCACAGCCAAAAATTAAATAAAGTAAATCTTAAAAAAAAATTTTTTTAAAGACTGGTACTTTTCTTTCATTTCTTTCTGTCTTCTTTTCATTCTTCCTTTACCTTTTATCTTTTTAGTAGAAGATGACATTTATTTGAATTTTAGAGATATAGCACACAATTTCATTGCTTCACAGTATCCACTCCTACTCTATGACATCAGAGGTATATCCATGAAAATGTCTGAAAAGCATTAATACAGATTTTTTAAGTTACCATTATCATAGAATAACTAGTAAATGTTTCTAGCACTAATTAGAGAGACCAGAGAAGAAGGCATCAAAATTTAATAAAATATGCATCCTATGATAATTGGTGCCCCACCCAAATGCTCTGTACTTGTATAGTGAACATCACACCCTGCTCCTGTATTAGCTGCCCATGTCTGCCTCCTATTACATAGATTTTCTCCTCCAATGAAAGCCATCTTAACCAGGTACATTTCTTATTCAATGGCAATAAAATGACGTTGTAGCACTTTGATTGAATAGTAGATTCCATTTATTCACTTTTTTTAAATTTATTTTTTTATTGAAGGATAATTGCTTTACAGAATTGTGCTGTTTTCCGTTAAATCTCAACATGAATCAGCCATAAGCATACATACATCCCTCCCTTCTGAACCTCCCTCCCCTCTCCCTCCCCATCCCACTCCTCCAGTTGATACAGAGCCCCTGTTTGAGTTTCCTGAGCCATACAGCAAATTCCCGTTGGCTGTCTATTTTACATATGGTAATGTAAGTTTCCATGTTACTCTTTCCATACATCTCACCCTCTCCTCCCCTCTCCCCATGTTCATATGTTTGTTTCTCCATTGCTTCCCTGTAAATAAGTTTTTCAGTACATTCTTCTATATTCCATATATGTGTGTTAGAATATGATATTTATCTTTCTCTTTCTGACTCACTTCATTCTGTACAATTGGTTCTAGGTTCATCCACCTCATCAGAACTGACTCAAATATGTTCCTTTTTAATGGCTGAGTAATATTCCATTGTGTATACGTACCACAACATCTTTATCCATTCTTCTGTCAGTGGACGTCTAGGTTGCTTACATGTTCTGCTGCTAAGTTACTTCAGTCGTGTCCAACTCTGTGCGACCCCATAGACAGCAGCTCACCAGGCTCCCCCAACCCTGGGATTCTCCAGGCAAGAACACTGGAGTGGGTTGCCATTTCCTTCTCCAGCTTACATGTTCTAGCTATTGTAAATAGTGCTGCGATGAACAGCGGGATACATGTGTCTTTTTCAATTTTGGTTTCCTCAGGGTATATATCTAGGAGTGGGATTGCAGGGTCATGTTGTGGTTTTATTTGTAGTTTTTTAAGGAATCTCCATACTGTCTTAGTGGCTGTATCAATTCTATTCCCACCAACAGTGCAAGAGATTCCCTTTTCTCCATACCCTCTCCAGCATTTATTGTTTGTAAACTTTTTGATGATGGCCATTCTGACTGGTATGAGGTGGTATCTCATTGTAGTTTTGATTTACATTTCTCTAATAATGAATGATGTTGAGCATCTTTTCATGTGTTTATTAGCCATCTGTATGTCTTCTTTGGAGAAATATCTGTTTAAGTCTTTTCCCCACTTTTTGACTGAGTTATTTTTCTGGTATTGAGTTGTATGAGCTGCTTATATATTTTGGAAAGTAATCCTTTGTTTAGATTGATTATAATCTTTGCAGCCAAAGATGGAGATGCTCTATACAGTCAGCAAAAATAAGACCAGGAGCTGACTTTGGCTCAGATCATGAACTCCTTATTGCCAAATTCAGACTTAAATTGAAGAAAGTAGGGAAAACCACTAGACCATTCAGTTATGACCTAAATCAAGTCCCTTATGATAATACAGTGGAAGTGAGAAATAGATTAAGGGACTAGATCTGATAGATAGAGTGCCTGATGAACTATGGAATAAGGTTCATGACATTGTACAGGAGGCAGGGATCAAGACCATCCCCATGGGAAAGAAATGCAAAAAAGCAAAATGGCTGTCTGGGGAGGCCTTACAAATAGCTGTGAAAAGAAGAGAAGCAANCCAAAGCCTTTGACTGTGTGGATCACAACAAACTGTGGAAAATTCTGAAAGAGATGGGAAATACCAGACCACCTGACCTGCCTCTTGAGAAATCTGTATGCAGGTCAGGAAGCAACAGTTAGAAGTGGACATGGAATAACAGACTGGTTCCAAATAGGCAAAGGAGTACCTCAAGGCTGTATATTGTCACCCTGCTTCTTTAACTTATATACAGAGTACATCATGAGAAACGCTGGACTGGAAGAAACACAAGCTGGGCTGGAAGAAACACAAGCTGGAATCAAGATTGCCGGGAGAAATATCAATAACCTCAGATATGCAGATGACACCACCCTCATGGCAGAAAGTGAAGAGGAACTAAAAAGCCTCTTGATGAAAGTGAAAGAGGAGAGTGAAAACGTTGGCTTAAAGCTCAACATTCAGAAAACGAAGATCATGGCATCTGGTCCCATCATCTCATGGGAAATAGATGGGGAAACAGTGGAAGCAGTGGCAGACTTCATTTTGGGGGGCTTCAAAATCACTACAGATGGTGATTGTAGCCATGAAATTAAAAGACGCTTACTCCTTGGAAGGAAAGTTATGACCAACCTAGATAGTATATTCAAAAGCAGAGACATTACTTTGCCAACAAAGGTCCATCTAGCCAAGACTATGGTTTTTCCAGTGGTCAGGTATGGATGTGAGAGTTGGACTGTGAATAAAGCTGAGCGCCGAAGAATTGATGCTTTTGAAGTGTGGTGTTGGAAAAGACTCTTGAGAGTCCCTTGGACTGCAAGGAGATCCAGCCAGTCCATTCTGAAGGAGATCAGCCCTGGTTCTTTGGAAGGAATGATGCTAAAGCTGAAACTCCAATACTTTGGCCACCTCATGGGAAGAGTTGACTCATTGGAAAAGACTCTGATGCTGGGAGGGATTGGGGGCAGGAGAAGAAGGGGATGACAGAGGATGAGATGGCTGGATGCCATCACTGACAGGATGGACATAAGTCTGAGTAAACTCCGGGAGTTGGTGATGGATAGGGAGGCCTGGGGTGCTGTGATTCATCGGGTCGCAAAGAGTCGGACATGACTGAGCAACTGAACTGACTGATCTTTAAGGTTTCCTATGTACAGTATCATGTCATCTGCAAACAGTGAGAGCTTTACTTCTTCTTTCCTGATCTAGATTCCTTTTATTTCTTTTTCTTCTTTGAATGCTGTAGCTAGGATTTCCAGAACTATGTTGAATAATAGTGGTGAAAGTGATCACCCTTGTCTTGTTCCTGGCCTTAGGGGGAATGCTTTCAGTTTTTCACTATTGAGAATAATGTTCGTCGTAAGCTAATCATATATGGCCTTTACTATGTTGAGGTAGGTTCCTTCTATGGCCATTTTTGGAAGAGTTTAATCATAAATGGGTGCTGAATTTTTTCAAAGGCTTTTTCAGCATCTATTGAGATGTTCATATGATTTTTATCTTTCAATTTGTTAATATGGTGCATCACATTGATTGATTTGCATATATTGAAGAATCCTTGCATTCTTGGAAGAAGCCCAACTTGATCATGCTGTATGAGCTTTTTGATGTGTAGCTGAATTCTGTTTGCTAAAATTTTATTAAGGATTTTTGCATCTATGTCCATCAGTGATATCAGCCTGTAGTTTTCTTTTTTTGTGTTGTCTTTGGTTTTGGTATCAGGGTGATGGTGGCCTCGTAGAATGAATTTGAAAGTGTTCCTTCCTCTGCAATTTTTTTTGAAAGAGTTTTAGAAGGATAGCCATTAGTTCTTCTCTAAATGTATGTTAGAATTCTCCTGTGAAGCCATCTGGTCCTGGGCTTTTGTTTTTGGGGAGATTTTTGATCACAGCTTCAATTTCAGTGCTTGTAATTGGGTTGTTCATAATTTCTATTTCTTCCTTGTTCAGTCTTGGAAGATTGAAGTTTTCTAAGAATCTGTCCATGTCTTCCAGGTTATCCATTTTATTGCCATATAGTTGTTCATAATAGTCTCATAAACCATTGTACTTCTGCATTGTCTGTTGTAACCTCTCCTTTTTCATTTCTAATTTTATTGATTTGATTCTTTTCTCTTTCTTTCTTGATGAGTCTGGCTAAAGGTTTGTCAGTTTTGTTTATCTTCTCAAAGGACTGGATTTTAGTTTTATTAATATTTACTATTGTTTCTTTCATTTCTTTTTCATTTATTTCTGCTCAGATCTTTATGATTTCTTTCCTTCTACTAATTTGGGGGGAGGGGTTGTTCTTTTTCCAGTTGTTTCAGGTGTAAAGTTAGGTTATCTATTCGATATTTCTCTTGTTTCTTGAGGTAGGATTGTATTGCTATCAACTTCCCTCTTAGGACTGCTTTTGCTATATACCATAGGTTTTCAGTGTGTTGTGTTTTCATTGCCATCTGTCCCTAGAACGTTTTTTATTTCCCTTTTAATTTCTTCAGTAACCTGTTGGTTACTTAGAAAAGTGTTGTTTAATTTCCATGTGTTTGTGTTTCATACAGTTTTTTTTCTTATAATTGATATCTAGTCTCATAGTGTTGTGGTCGGAGAAGATGCTTGATATGATTTCAATTTTCTTAAATTTACTGAGGTTTGATTTGTGACCCAAGATGTGGTCTATCCTGGAGAATGTTTCATGTGCACTTGAGAAGAAGGTGTATTCTTCTGCATTTGGATGGAATGTCCTGAAGATATCAATGAGATCCATCTCATCTGATGTATCATTTAAGACTTCTGTTTCCTTATTAATTTTCTGCTTTGATGATCTGTCTGTTGGTGTGAGTGGGGTGTTAGAGCCTCCTACTATTATTGTGTTACTGTCAATTTCTCCTTTTATGTCTGTTAGTGTTTGTCTTATGTATTGAGGTGCTCCTATGTTAGGTGCATAGATATTTACAATTGTTATGTCTTCCTCTTGGATTGATCCCTTGATCATTATGTAGTGTCCTTCCTTATCTCTTGTAATATTCTTTATTTTAAGGTCTATTTTATCTGATATGAGGATTGCTACTCGAGCTTTCTTTTGCTTCACATTTGCAAGGAATATATTTTTCCATCCTCTCACTTCCAGTCTATGTGTCTTGAGGTCTGAAGTGGGTTTCTTGTAGACAGCATATATATGGGTCTTGTTTTTGTATCCATTCAGCCAGTCTGTGTCTTTTAGTTGGAGCATTTAATTCATTTACATTTAATTATTGATAGATATGTTCCTATTGTCATTTTCTTAATTGTTTGGGGTCGATTTTGTAGACCTTTTTCTTCTCTTGTATTTCTTGACTATATAAGTCCCTTTAACATTTGTTGTAAAACTGGTTTGGTGGTACTGAATTATCTTAACTTTTGCTTGTCTGAAAAGCTTTTTATTTCTCCATCAATTTTGAATGAGACCTTTGCCGCGTATAGTAGTCTTGGTTGTAGATTTTTCCCTTTCAGTACTTCAAATATATCCTGCCATTTCCTTCTGGCCTGCAGAATTTCTGCTGAAAGATCAGCGGTTAAGCATATGGGGTTTCCCTTGTATGTTACTTGTTGCTTTTCCCTTGCTGCTTTTAATATTCTTCCTTTGTGTTTAGTTTTGTTAGTTTGATTAGTATGTGTCTTGGCATGTTTCTCCTTGGGTTTGTCCTGTATGGGACCCTTTGTGCTTCTTGGACTTGATTGACTATTTCCTTTTCCATGTTGGGGAAATTTTCAACTATAATCTCTTCAAAAATTTTCTCATACGCTTTCTTTTTCTCTTCTTTTTCTGGGACCCCTATAATTCGAATGTTGGTGTGTTTGATATTGTCTGAGAGGTCTCTGAGACTATCCTCAGTTCTTATCATTCTTTTTATTTTATTCTGCCCATCAGGAGTTATTTCCACAATTTCATCTTCCAGCTCACTGATTTGTTCTTCTGCTGCAGATATTCTGCTACTGATTCCTTCTAGAGTGTTTTTAATTTCAGTAATTGTGTTGTTTATATCTGTATGTTTATTCTTTAATTCTTCTAGGTCTTTCTTAATTGATTCTTGCACTTCCTCCATTTTGTCTTCAAGGTTTTTGATCATCTTTACTATCATTACTCTGAATTCTTTTTCAGGTAATTTGCCTATTTCCTCCTCAGTTACTTGGACTTCTGTGTTTCTAGTTTGTTCCTTCATTTGTGTAGTATTTCTCTGCCTTTTCATTAATTTTTTTAACTTGCTGTGTCTGAGGTCTCCTTTTCCCAGTCTTCAAGGTTGAGTTCTTTCTTCCTTTTGGTTTCTGCCCTCCTAAGGTTGGTTGAGTGGTTTGTGTAAGCTTTGTGTAGGGTGAGATCTGTGCTGAGTTTTTGTTTGCTTGTTTTTCCTCTGATGGTCAAGGCTGAGTGAGGTGGTAATCCTGTCTGCTGATGATTTGGTTTGTATTTTTGTTTTGTTTGTTGTTTAGATGAGGCATCCGTGGGTTACTACTGGTGGTTGGGTGATATGATGTCTTATATTCAAGTGGTTTCCTTTGTGTGAGTTCTCACTATTTTATACTCCCTAGGGTTAGCTCTCTGGTAGTCTAGGATTGTGGAGTCAATGCTCCCACTCCAAAGGCTCAGGGCTTGATCTCTGGTCAGAAATGAACATTCCATAAGGGGTTTGTTATGGCATTAAATGAGATTAAAACAAATATCCAAAAACAAGAAACCAAAGATGAATCCCAGACAAATGGCAGTTACAAAATCAGACAAATAATAATTAAACTAATGGAATATACACATATACATATACACTTATGAGCAAAGTCAAAACAACAACAACAACAAAAAAAAAGTACAATAAATTGACCCAGGGAACAAAGGAAACCAAAAATTATATTTACCTGTTAAGAACAAAACTAACTAAAGCACAAACTGGAAAACAAAACTAAAGCAAGGTGCCAAGTGGGAAATAAAGCAATGAAAACAAAACTAACAAGTATGTTGAGAGGAAAGGAAAGAAAGAAAAGAAAGAATACATATGCAAAGTTAAATAGAGGTAGATGAAGGAGATTTATATACATTAAAGATTAACTGCAAGGGGAAAAGAACAGCAGGAAAGGCAAACAAAGGAATAAATGTAGAAAAATATAATACATTAAAAAGAATTAAAAATTAAAATTACAAGAGAAAAAAACAAGAAGAAAAAGAAAAATGAAGAAGAAAGAAAAAAGGAAAAGAAGAAAGAAAACTCCACAGAACTGCAAATACCCAATGTAGAGGCAGAGGTTTATAACAATAATAAAAAGTGTGACTGAATATACACATATACATCAGTTCAGTTCAGTCGCTCAGTTGTGTCGGACTCTTTGCGACCCCATGAATCGCAGCACGCCAGGCCTCCCTGTCCATCACCAACTCCCGGAGTTCACTCAGACTCACCTCCATCGAGTCCGTGATGCCATCCAGCCATCTCATCCTCTGTCATCCCCTTCTCCTCCTGCCCCCAATCCCTCCCAGCATCAGAGTCTTTTCCAATGAGTCAACTCTTCCCATGAGGTGGCCAAAGTGCTGGAGTTTCAGCTTCAGCATCATTCCCTCCAGAGAAATCCCAGGGCTGATCTCCCTCAGAATGGACTGGTTGGATCTCCTTGCAGTCCAAGGGACTCTCAAGAGTCTTCTCCAACACCACAGCTCAAAAGCATCAATTCTTCGGTGATCAGCCTCTTCACAGTCCAACTCTCACATCCATACATGACCACTGGAAAAACCATAGCCTTGNGGAATGAAAGCTGACCTTTCCCAGTCCTGTGGCCACTGCTGCGTTTTCCAAATTTGCTGGCATATTGAGTGCAGCACTTTCGCAGAATCATCTTTCAGGATTTGAAATAGCTCCATTGGGATTCCATCACCTCCACTAGCTTTGTTTGTAGTGATGCTTTCTACGGCCCAGTTGACTTCCCATTCCAGGATGTCTGGCTCTAGGTGAGTGATCACACCATTGTGAGTATCTGGGTCATGAAGATTTTTTTTGTACAGTTCTTCTGTGTATTCTTGCCACCTCTTCTTAATATCTTCTGCTTCTGTTAAGTCCATACCATTTCTGTGCTATATCGAGCCCATCTTTGCATGAAATGTTCCCTTGGTATCTCTAATTTTCTTGAAGAGATCTCTAGTCTTTACCATTCTGTTGTTTTCCTCTATTTCTTTGCATTGATTGCTGAGGAAGGCTTTCTTATCTCTCCTTGCTATTCTTTGGAACTCTGAATTAAAATGGGTGTATCTTTCCTTTTCTCCTTTGCCTTTCACTTCTCTTCTTTTCATAGCTGTTTTTACTACCTCCTCAAACAACCATTTTGCATTTTTGCATTTCTTTTTCTTGGGGATGACCTTGATCCCTGTCTCCTGTACAATGTCATGAGCTTTCATCCATAGTTCTTCAGGCACTCTGTCTATCCAATCTAAGCCCTCAAATCTATTTCTCACTTCCACTGTATAGTCATAAGGAATTTGATTTAGGTCATACCTGAATGGTCTAGTGGATTTCCCTACTTTCTTCAATTTAAGTCTGAATTTGGCAATAAGGAGGTCATGTTCTGAGACACAGTCAGCTCCTGGTCTTGTTTTTGCTGACTGTATAGAGGTTCTCCATCTTTGGCTGCAAAGAATATAATCAATCTGATTTTTATATTGACCATCTGGTGATGTCCATGTGTAGAGTCTTCTCTTCTGTTGTTGGAAGAAGGTGTTTGCTATGACCAGTGTGTTCTCTTGGCAAAACTCTGTTAGCTTTTGCCCTGCTTCATTCCATGCTCCAAGGCCAAATTTGCCTGTTACCCCAGGTGTTTCTTGACTTCCTACTTTTGCATTCCAGTCCCCTATAATGAAAAGGACATCTTTTTTGGGTGTTAGTTCTAAAAGGTTTTGTAGGTCTTCATAGAACCATTCAACTTCAGCTTTTTCAGTGTTGCCGGTTGGGGCATAGGCTTGGATTATGGAGATACTGAATGGTTTGCCTTGGAAACGAGCAGAGATCATTCTGTCGTTTTTGAGATTGCATCCAAGTAGTGCATTTCAGACTCTTTTGTTGACCATGATGGCTACTCCATTTCTTCTAAGGGATTCCTGCCCACAGTAGTAGATATAATGGTCATCTGAGTTAAATTCACCCATTCCAGTCCATTTTAGTTTGCTGATTCCTAGAATGTCGACGTTCACTCTTGCTGTCTCCTGTTTGACCACTACCAATTTGCCTTGATTCGTGGACCTGACATTCCAAGTTCCTATACAATATTGCTCTTTGCATCATCGGACCTTGCTTCTATCACCAGTCACATCCACAGCTGGATATTGTTTTTGCTTTGGCTCCATCCCATCATTCTTTGTGGAGTTATTTCCCCACTGATCTCCAGTAGCATATTGGGCACCTACCGACCTGGGGAGTTCCTCTTTCAGTATCCTATCATTTTTCCTTTTCATAATGTTCATGGGGTTCTCAAGGCAAGAAAAGTGAAGTGGTTTGCCATTACCTTCTCCAGTGACCACATTCTGTCAGACCTCTCCACCATGACCCTCTCATCTTGGGTGGCCCTACACGGCATGGCTTAGTTTCATTGAGTTAGATAAGGCTATGGTCCATGTGATCAGATTAGCTAGTTTTCTGTGATTATGGTTTCAGTGTGTCTGCCCTCTGATGACCTCTTGCAACACCTACCATCTTCCTTGGGTTTCTCTTACCTTGGACATGGGGTATCTCTTCACAGCTGCTTCAGCAAAGCGTAGCCGCTGCTCCGTACCTTGAACTAAGGGTATCTCCTCATGGCCTCCCCTTCTGACCTTGAACTACCCTGGAGCTACCCTGGAGTAGCTCCTGCCAGCCCTCCTGTGCCCACGCAGCCACCGCTCCTTAGACATGGGGTTGCTCCTCTTGGCTGTCGCCCCTATTGGATATGAAATTGGATTTCATACTACCAATAAATTTGACAACTACAACAGAGCAAGGGGGGAGGGGGAAGGGAGAGAAAAAGGAAAAATAAATCCAACAGAATCTACAGAACAAATCAAGACATAAGAATAATAGATGTTTTTCTTGAGTCTTTGCTGTCAGAGTCCTTCCCATCCTGGGAGTCACAGTCCACCTCATCTCCCTAGGATGCCCTCCAACACTGTGCTAATCTCTGGACCTGCTGTGGGGGCAGCTCAGATTCTAATCAGGTCCTACTCCTGTGTGTTCTTTCCTCCAATGTCCACAGCTATCGGAACTAGTGTGTTTTCTTTTGTGGGAGCTCTCAATGATATTTTATATATTCCATAGACACAGACTCTGCCTAGTTGATTGTGTGGATTTAATCTGCAGCTTGTACAGCTGGTGGGGAGGTTTTGGGTCTTCTTCCTTAGCCACACTGCCCCTGGGTTTCAACTGTGGTTTTATTTCCACCTCTGCATGTGGGTCATCCACGGGGATTTGCTCCTGAGGCTGCCCTGGAGGACTTGGGTTTGCCCCTGTGAGGGCCAGGTGTGGAGGTGGTGCAGCTGCTTGGGTTGCAGGGGTTCTGGCGGCACCAGGTGCTCAGGGGAGTTGGCGGCTAGGGCAGCAGGAAACGTGCTCTAGAAGGGTATGGCAACCAGTATTGGCCAATCCACTCCAGTATTCTTGCCTGGAGAACCCCCCTCCCTGACAGAGAAGCCTGGCAGGCAACAGTGTACAGGGTCACAAAGAGTTGGACACTACCAAAGTGATCTTGCTCACATAGACACAGGACTTTTTTTGCCTGTGGCAGCTCTGCCCAGTGAGAGTTGGCCGTGAAGATGGCACAGCTGCTTGGCTTGGGGGAACCCTGGCTGCACCAAGTGTGCAGGGACACGGACTGTCTCCACCACAGGAATTATGGCACCATCAGAGATTTCTCTCGAGCCTCATGTAGCTGCGATCAGAAGGCCTCTTTGGCCAGTCTTTCTCCATAGCTCCACCCATTCAGGTCCTTAGAGGGTTTCCTTGCCTGGGGTCCTTCTCTGCTGTTGGGTGCATCAAGCACATAGAGGGGACACCCTGCCTGGGGTCCTACTCTGTAGACTGGCATGCCAGGCACTTAAAGGGGCACCCTGGGTAGGGTCCTACTCTGTAGTTTAGCACATCAGGCGTTTGATGGGCAGCCTCTCTGCTGTTCAGCTGCAGACGCTGGCAGTGTGGGGAGAGAGAGGGTATGGCGATGGCTCCATCTACTACGCGTGACTCAGCAGCATCGCCTTGCTTCCGTGGCTGCCGGCTTTCCTCCACAGGCATTTCCCACCACAGGCTCCTCCCTCACATCCATCCCCTCGATCTGTCTCTCCACAGTTAACAGCAGCCCTCACCTTGGGATTGCTCCACACTCCCTAAACTCCAACTCCCAGCCGCTGTGCCTTCCAGGGGACCTGCATCCCTGAGGGCAGGTCCAGTCCTGCTGACTCTCCTGTTTTCCCCCCTGGTTCCTTCACCCTACCGAGTTTCGCATGGGTCTATATATTCTTTTCCACTGGTCAGGTACTCCTGTCCGCTCTCAGCTGGTGTTCTGCATGCACTTCTGTGTCTGAAGGTGTGTTCCTGAAGTATCCATGGAGAGAGATGTACTCCACATCCACCTTCTCCTCCGCCATCTTGTTCTCTCTCTTTTTTTTTTTTTAAGAGAAAAGCAAGTCATCCATCGTGTAAGTACATGTTTTTAATGTACTTCTCTGTTGTTCTTGTGGGTTTGTTATTAAAACAGAGCAAGTTTTATACATCGATATAACTTTAATGCTGTATGGAGGCTGGACAATTTTTATTTTTCTAATAAACTGAAGCCTGGTGAGGTTCAGGACAGCACTTCAAAAGCTGTAATGTGCATCCAAATCACCTGGGAGTCTTATTCACATGAAAATTCTAGTTCAGTAGGTCTGGACTGGGCCTTAGATTCTGTATTTTTCACAGGTTCCCAAGTGATGCTTATGCCGCTAGTCTATAGACCACACTTTGAGAGTGAGGGTTTATAATGATCAAACCTACACAGTTAGTGTGTGCCTCTTAACATGAGGATCCAGTCTCTTCCTCTTCCTCTAGTTATCTTTCAAGTATACTTGATAATGGGCTTTAATAAGGTGATCATAAAATGCATCATCCTGACTTTTTTTTCCTTCAAGTAAAAGGGGGCACCATTAACAATTACCAGGGATAAGGCAGAACTGTCCAAGGCAAACAGGGACTTACAGTTACCCTGACTTGAGCAGAAATAGAGATTACCTTCCAATGAACAAACGATCAAACATTTATTTTAAATATACTGGGAAGAAATGCAGTGCTTTCTCCAAGAGGAAGTCAATCTGGAATATTTTGCAATTGCTGGTGATGTTTGGAAGGGTAAAATAAAGAAGGAGGATAAGAGGGATAAATTTAATTTACGTTGCTGTTCAAAAGGCTATTGATAAGGTTCTCCAGTAAATGCTGATAAAGATGAGTCAGCAGAGGATGGAAGGAATGTTTCCTCGTGATAGGAAACTGACTTAAAGCCCAGAAACAAAGGCGAGGGATAAACAGGCACTTATCTACGCTGGGGTGGGTGGCAAGCCCGCCACAGCACTGGGGAGAAAAGAGTGATGAGATTGGCTGTAAGGAACCAAGAATGTGCACTGGGCTTAAAATAAGGAAATGAATGTACCAAAAAGGAAGTGTCAAGGTGCTGGAGTTTAGGAAGGGGTGAATGGGAAGCTAGAATAAATGCCAGATAAGATAACACCTTGAATTGGACCAGTCTTTTTTTACTCAAAGGCAAACTAACTTCAAGGAAAATGCAATTAAAAATAAAATGCTCAGCTTGTCAGCTTGGATGAATATTGGGGGTGAAGAGTGTGACTGAGGGGAATACTCTGCAGAAATTGCAATGAGATAGCAGGAGCTGAAACCAGCTGCCTATCACTATCGCTTGGGGAGTGTCTGCAAACTACCAAGGCTTAGCTAGGCTCCCACCTGGCTCTGCTGAAGCAAAATCTTAAGAGGATGGGCTCAGGCAACTATGTTGGGAGGAAGACACACTCCCCTGGAGATACACAGCCAGGGCTGAATACCAATGAGTTGACTAATAAAAAATGATGTAGAAACAAAAGTTAATATCTGTTAACCAAGAAAGGGGATTTCAATTAGGTAATGGAGCATAAGAACATGGTGCACGATTCTTAATTTTCATTTTTCTTCATCATATATCAAGAAATAGAATGTACTCTTTGTACATAAAACACAAATATACAATGGAACAAACTGTATAAAGTGAATACCTATGAAACCACCATCAGGTCAAGAAATATGCTTATTGCCAGCATCCCCAGAAGTTCTTCCTGTGTTCCCCCCCCAATTCCAACCCCTCCTCACTCTCCAGAGATAATAAACATCCTGATTTTTTAATAATCGATTCCTCAATTTGCCTTAGAGTTTCACCACCTCTGTATGCACGCTTAAACAATATCATTTCATTTTTGCTGCTTTTGAACTGTATATAAATGGAAGGTTTCTTTGTGTCTATCTTTTTTTGTTTGTTTTGCATTTTGGCCACACAACATGCAGGATAGTTCCCTGACCACGGACTGAACTCAGTCTTCCTCAGTGAAAACACTATATCCTAATCACAAGGCCACCAGAGAACTTTTATGTTTCTCTCTTCTTTCATTCAATAACTTTCAAAGAGTTAGCCATATTGTCATTTCTAGTCATATTATTTCTGCCATTAGTCAGAAATAATTCTAGTCCTATTATTTCAGTCATGTTATTTCTGCTTTCTCAGTACTGCAGAGCAAAGCCCAGAAAACTGGGCCAAATCTGGGCCACCATCTGTTTTGTAAATAAAGTTTTATTGGAACACAGTCACACCTATCCATTTGCATGTTGTCCATGGCTGCTCACACACTACAACGACAGAGTTGTGTAATTGCAACAATCACTCTATGGCCCACAAAGCCTTGAAAGTGAAAGTGAAAGTCGCTCAGTTGTGCCTGATTCTTTGTGACCCCATGGACTATACAGTCCATGGAATTCTCCAGGCCATAACACTGGAGTGGGTAGCCTTTCCCTTCCCCAGGGGATTTTCCCAAGCCAGGGAACAAACCCAGGTCTCCTCCATTGCAGGCGGATTCTTCACCAGCTGAGGCACAAGGGAAGCCCTTCAGTTCAGTTCAGTTCAGTCACTCAGTCATGTCCGACTATGCAACCTTATGAATTGCAGCACGCCAGGCCTCCCTGTCCACCACCAAGTCCTGGAGTTCACTCAAACTCACATCCATCAAGTCCATCCAGCCATCTCATCCTCTGTTGTCCCTTTTTCCTCCTGCCCCCAGTCCCTCCTAGCATCAGAGTCTTTTCCAATGAGTCAACTCTTCCCATAAGGTGGCCAAAGTATTGGAGTTTCAGCTTAGGCATCATTCCTTCTAAAGAACACCCAGGGCTGATCTCCTTTAGAATGGACTGGTTGGATCTCCTTGCAGTCCAAGGAACTCGCAAGAGTCATCTCCAGCACCACAGTTCAAAAGCATCAGTTCTTCACCATTCAGCTTTCCTCACAGTCCAACTCTCACATCCATACATGACCACTGGAAAAAACCACAGCCTTGACTAGACAGAACTTTGTTGGCAAAGTAATGTCTCTGCTTTTGAATATGCTTTCTAGGTTGGTCATAACTTTTCTTCCAAGGAGTAAGCATCTTTTTATTTCATGGCTGAAGTCACCATCTGCAGTGATTTTGGAGCCCCCCAAAAATAAAGTCTGCCACTGTTTCCACTGTTACCCCATCTATTTCCCATGAAGTGATGGGACCAGATGCCATGATCTTCGTTTTCTGAATGTTGAGTTTTAACCCAACTTTTTCACTCTCCTCTTTCACTTTCATCAAGAGGCTCTTTAGTTCCTCTTCACTTTCTGCCATAGGGTGGTGTCATCTGCATATCTGAGGCTATTGATATTTCTCCCGCAATCTTGATTCCAGCTTGTGCTTCTTCCAGCCCAGTGTTTCTCATGATGTACTCTGCATATAAGTTAAATAAACAGGATGACAGTATACAGCCTTGAAATACCCCTTTTCCTATTTGGAACCAGTCTGTTGTTCCATGTCCAGTTCTAACTGTTGCCTTCTGAACTGCATATAGGTTTCTCAAGAGGCAGCTCAGGTGGTCTGGTATTCCCATCTCTTTCACAATCTTCCACAGTTTATTGTGATCCACACAGTCAAAGGCTTTGGCATAGTCAATAAAGCAGAAGTAGATGTTTTTCTGGAACTCTCTTGCTTTTTTCATGATCCAGCAGATGTTGGCAATTTGATCTCTGGTTCCTCTGCCTTTTCTAAAGCCAGCTTGAACATCAGGGAGTTCACGGTTCACGTATTGCTGAAGCCTGGCTTGGAGGATTTTGAGCATTACTTTACTAGCATGTGAGATGAGTGCAATTGTGTGGTAGTTTGAGCATTCTTTGGCATTGCCTTTCTTTGAGATTGGAATGAAAACTGACCTTTTCCAGTCCTATGGCCACTGCTGAGTTTTCCAAATTTGCTGGCAGATTGAGTGCAGCACTTTCACAGCATCAGCTTTCAGGATTTGAAATAGCTCCACTGGAATTCCATCACCTCCACTAGCTTTGTTCGTAGTGATGCTTCCTTAGGCCCACTTGACTTCCCATTCCAGGATGTCTGGCTCTAGGTGAGTGATCACACCATTGTGAGTATCTGGGTCATGAAGATCTTTTTTGTACAGTTCTCCTGTGTATTCTTGCCACCTCTTCTTAATATCTTCTGCTTCTGTTAGGTCCATACCATTTCTGTGCTTTATCGAGCCATCTTTGCATGAAATATTCCCTTGGTATCTCTAATTTTCTTGAAGAGATCTCTAGTCTTTCCTGTTCTGTTTTCCTCTATTTCTTTGCATTGATCGCTGAGGAAGGTTTCTTATCTCTCCTTGCTATTCTTTGGAACTCTGCATTCAGATGCTTATATCTTTCCTTTTCTCCTTTGCTTTTTGCTTCTCTTCTTTTCACAGCTTTTTGTAAGGCCTCCCCAGACAGCCATTTTCCTTTTTTGCATTTCTTTTTCATGGGGATGGTCTTGATCCCTGTCTCCTGTACAATGTCACGAACTTCAGTCCATAGTTCTTCAGGCACTCTATCTATCATACCTAGTCCCTTAAATCTATTTCTCACTTCCACTCGTATTTGCTATCTCTATATCTGTCCTCAATTGAAATGAGAGCAGAAATAATCTGTTTCCAGAGGATCTATACCTTAATAAGGCTAGCCAGTACAACTTACTAGCTCAAAAACATCAATTACAGTTCCTCCCATTTGTACTCTTTTGTATGTCCATTTTAAGGGCTTCTCAGGTGGCTCAGTGGTAAAGAACCCCCTGCCAATGCAGGAGACAGGGGCTCAATCCCTGGGTCAGGAAGATCCCCTGGAAAAGGAAATAGAAATCCACTCCAGTATTCTTGCCTGGAAAATTTCATGGAAAGAGGAGCCTAGGGGGCTACAGTCCAAAGGGTCACAAAGAGTTGGACACAACTGAGCAGCTGAGCACATGTGAACACGTATGTCCATTGTACATCCATTACCTTAATGCATTCATTCAGACAATAAACATTTACTTTAACCCCAATACATGCTAAGATTTAGGTAGGCCTTAGATCCTCAGAAGAATGCTATATAATGATTTGGCATTCATTGAGCATTTGTTCTGTGCCATTACATTAAACATTCTGCATGTTTTCTTCTTAGCCTTCCTATGGCAGAGACAATTATCTTTCCACCAAATGCTCATGCTCTCCTTTCCATGGTTTAAGGTTGTTGGCTGTTTCCAACACAGTATAACATTTCCCAGCCACCTCTATAGTTGGGACACCATGTAGTTGAGAAATTATGAAGAAAAGCTATGACAAACCTAGACAGTGAGAAAAAAAAAAGCAGTGATATCACTTTGCCAACAAAGGTCCATACAGGCAAAGCTCTGGTTTTTCCAGTAGTCATGTATGGATGTGAGGTGGACCATAAAGAAGGCTGAATGGCAAAGAATTGATGCTTTCTAACTGTGGAGAAGACTGAAAGGATATCAAACCAATCAATCTTAAAGGGAATCAACCCTGAATATTCACTGGAAGGACTTATTGAACCAGAAGCTCCAATACTTCGGCCACCAATTCCAAAGAATTGACTCACTGAAAAAGATCCTGATGCTGGAAAAGGGTGAAGGCCTAAGGTGAAATGGGCAGCAGAGGATAAGATGGTTACAGAGCATCACTGACTCAATGGACATGAATTTGAGCAAACTCTGGGAGATAGTGGAGGACAGAAGAGACTGGCAATGTGTACATTTTCTTATCCTGGTCCATAAACCCTCCCAATTTGGGGAGGGGTTCATTTGTGCTCTTGGATTTTAGCATTTTCTTCTTCAAGGCAGAGGAAGAGGAAAGAGCACAGGATAGAAGGAGCTTAGCGTGGTGGCCAACCTCCAATATGGTTCCCAATGATGCTTATCTCCAGGTATTCATACTCATATATTCACCTCTGCAACTGAACAGGATTGAGTTGTGTAATCAATAAGATTTAATGGAAATGATTAAGTATGACTTCTGAAGATAAATCTTAAAAGACATTGTAAGGAATTCCCTGGCAGTCCAGTGGTTATGACTCCAAGCTCTCATTGCTGAAGAGCCAGGTTCAGTTCCTGATTGGGGAACTAAGATCCCACAAGCCATGGGGTGCAACCAAAAAAAAAAAAAGTAGTTTCTGTCTTATCTTTAATCACTCCTCTGAAGGAAGCCAATGCCATGTTGTAAGGACGCTCAAGCAGCTATAAGGAACTGAGGCTTCTTACCAACAAGGAGCGTCTACCTACAGTCACATGAGTGCACCATCTTGGAAGCAGAAACTACAGTCCAGTTATGTTTTCAGATGACTGCAACCCTGGCCAATATCTTGAATATAAGATATTTTATTCATGAGAGATTCTATCCATAATCACTCATCTAATGCAGTTCCAAATTCTTGACCCTGTGAAACTATGTGACATAACCAGTGTTTTCATTAGATAATTTGTTACACAGCAGTAGATAACCAATACAACTGAATCCCTGGATGATTACAAGGAAAACTACCACTGACTAAGTGCAGGCATTGAATGAGTGACTCATAATGTCTAGAACATTAAGCCACTAAATAGCTGGGGTTTATGTTACACTGAATAACGACTGCTCCAGCTATTACAATATTATTAATTTAAGTTTGATTCTTATCTACTACTTTGTATGAAAGGCATACATGACCGTAAAGGTCAAGACATAGTAATATTTGAATTGTATGCACTTGTTTCTTCTTATATAACACTGTCGTTTTCAAACTGTATTTTGTAATGGAAATTTTTTTCCAATAAGTGTTTTCAAAGCCCCCAGTAGAAATCAAATAATATCTAAGCTTGTTCAAATTGGAACAGGGTAGAACTAGTGACAACTTTACATCTTCTATCTACCCCAGCCTTCAACTCATCTCTTGAAGTTACTTTAGATTAAATTTAAACAACAAGAAGAAGTAACAGCATTTCCACAAACAAAGACATGGCTTGAGGATTGCAGGTCCATTGGATATGAAATTCTGGGACATTTTGTAATGAAAACAGTCCTTGAAAGGATTAGTCCTTCCCCCCTCTTCCCTCTCCCTCTTGTCCTCTATCTTTCCTTCCATCCTTCCTGCCCTCCCTCTTTTTCCCCAGCTAGTAAATTATCCTGAAATAATTGCACAAAGTAAGTAGGCATATGTGATGATGAGTTCCAAGAAATGTCATTTGATTAGGGGAAAAAATAAGCTCAACCAAAGTAGATACAATTTTGGAGAGTCAGAGAGAACTTTGAATGTTAAAAAGAGAACCAAATTATACAGCTACAGTCGTTGTTAGCCTTCTTTCTCTGGTCAGCTCAGCAGTTAAAATCCAGTTCTTGAAATTCTTTTAGTTCTAAGACTTCCTTTTCTCCCATAGGAAAAGGCAAAGGTGATTCTAGTTAAAGCCAAAAATTGGCAGTGAGTTTGATGTTTAACTGCTCCCAGTTCACTTTCCAGGCAACTCTAGAACATATTTTTTTACATTTTAATAATACATTTTAAAAGGGCAAAAAGAATCCCTTTTTTCATGTTCAAGAAGAATTAACAAGTATGGCTTCATCTCTTCCCTTAGGAAAGCTTTTGAAGGCAAGTAAGGGGAGGTGTTAACCATGTGAAGCGGATGCTGCTGTCAAACCCAGAGGGTTCAACAGTCTGGGAATAAAGCTTGCCTGAAGGAAGTGATCCAAGTGGTTTTCGGGGTTAATGACTTAACACCATTTTCCTTCTTACAGCCACATTATATGAAGATATATTTATGAAGCAAGAGTTGCAAGGTCAAAAATTTATCCACAGTCTGCCTCATTTAGGATGCTTTTGGCTGCAAGTAGAAGATATTCATCTCTAACAGCTTTAACTTGGGGAATTTATTCTCTTACATAGTAAGAGCTCTATTGAGCAAACGTGGTGACTCAGCTGGTAAAGAATCCATCTGCAACGCAGGAGACCTGAGCTCGATCCCTGGGTTGGGAAGATCCCCTGGAGAGGGAACAGCTACCCACTCCAGTATGCTGGCTTGGACAATTCCGTGGATGGTATAATCCATGGGGTTACAAAGAGTCGTACATGACTGAGCGACTTTCACTTCACACTCTCTTACATACCAAGGAAGGTAGAAGTAAGGTGGTCATTTCAGGAGTCCAAAAACATCTTCAAGAGCCCAGTTTCTGGGACCTCTCTGGTAATCCAGTGGTTAAGACTCTGTGCTGCCTATACAAGGAGCACAGGTTATATCCCTGGGCAGGGAAGTTCACTTGCTTTCTTATTGGTGATGGTGGAGGGGAGGGCTAGGCGTTCCCAGGCACTGGGGAATTGATAGGGTCTCAAGACACCAGCAAAGGCCCTCTTGACATAGGCAACCAAACCCTCGACAGTATAAATACAGCCTCCTCACAGTGGTGTGGGGCTCCCTATGACTTTTCACCCAAGAACCTCAAATGAGGATTATGGCCCAAGCACCACTGTTCTAGTATTTCCCCCAAATGCTTCTAGTTGTTTCTTACCCCCATCCTCCACCCTACCCAGCAGGAGTCTTGACCCCCAGGGAAGCAGACTGCACACACTGGTCTGATCCCATGTCCTTCCTCTTTTCTGATACTTTTAGGTCCAACCCCCCAGATCAGAAAGAAGGCATTTGCTCCATTTCCGCTCCCTGTTCAGAGCTCCTCATGGATCCCATCCTCCTTCTCCCCCATCCTACGGCCTTCCTCGTGCCAGCAGAGGTTTTCATCCCTCCTCTTTCCTGTGAACACAAATCTCATGAATGAGCCTTAATAGAGAAAACTGTTCCCCTTAAGAGGAAAAATGACTCAGATCGCTGAAAGAGGAAAAACACTTCTGTTTGCAAAACAGCATTCATTCTATGGGTTTTTAAAAAATATTATCCCTGCTCCATCACTTGTCAATTGTCTATGTCAAATGCATGCTTCTCAGTTTGAAACAGGCAAAGTTTTATTAAAGGCAATTTCTTTCACAAACATACTTATTTATGATGAGCCTTTAGAGCAGTGACTCAGAAGCCAGGGATTCATTCACAGAGTTCTTGTCTGCCTGGTAGCAATGTTCTATAAATTAGCTTAGTTTAGTGGGTTATTACGATACATGTCCTTTGTTGAGTACCTATTACATACCCCAAGTTTTACATTCATTGATTCAACAATCTTAATTCTGACCCCTAACCCATAGGGAGTAATTATGATTTCCATCTTACGTCTTACTAAAGCTCAGAGAGGTTAAGTAACTTTCCCAGAGTCACACAGTGCTGAATTCAGAATTTAAGTGCAAGTCTTCTGACTCCCAAATCTGAATCCTTTCCTCTCCAACGGAAGCTGCAATGACACTTTAGCACAGTTAAGAGCACAGATTCTGGAATCTGACCAACCTGGATTCCAGTTCCAAGTAGACAATAATGTGTGACCTTGAACAAATCATGTGACCAACTGAATCTTCAATTCCTCATCTCCAAAAGGAGGTAATAATAGTTCACACCTAGTATGGATGTTGTGAAGATCAAATGAGCTAAAATATCATATGTCTTAGAGTTTAGGACAGCGTGTAAGGAGCACTCCATATTAATTTTGGCCATTATTCTTATTGTTGCATCTCCCAACGGTCTTCATGCCAAAAAGAACTTAGTATCTTTAGTATCTTAGTATCTGTTTCTATTGCAAATTTTACAAGTGAGAAACTGAGAGGTTAAAAGTTTACTTATTCATATTAACATATACGTGCATGTATATATACACACATATAATTTCATATATATGTAAAATTTTTGCCTCCAGAACTTATGATATATATGTACATCACAGACTTTGGAGACAAAAATGTCATTGCTTGTTCAAAGACAAACACTGCAAGTTCAGAAATATATGGATGCCTATTTGGTTCCTCTTCAATACATTGGTTTGGGGGTGTCTGATGAAACCGTGGGGTCAGAAAGCTGTTAAAAGATGTCTTGGGAGAAAAGTACTCATGGGTATGGGCAAAGCAATAAAAAGAAACTCTAGAAGGCCATTAAGAGGACTATGAAGGAAAACTGCCAGAGACTGTGAATAGTTCATCTATCAGCAGAAGAAATCAGCTCATAATTTCAAAAAACAAACAAAAATTGGGCCATAATGAGGCCCAATTAACTCATCCTTCAAACACATTCTCCATAGTGGACATCTGCTGTTTGGGCTGCCTTTCTGGTAATTACAGCCCAGTTTCACTTTGGAGGAACTATATGACTGCCATAGAATTGTTTGGGGGTGACCCCATCCCTGACTCTAGGAGTGGGTCCTCATGATTTAAACCAATTAGCTAATCTCATCCTCAAAGCACAGTTCAAACACAGGCACATAGCCCTTCAGAGACAAGGAGACTTGAAGGCATGTGTCTAGGAGGTGAAGGTGAAGTCACTCAGTCGTGTCCGACTCTTTGTGACCCCGTGGACTGTAACCTACTAGGCTTCTCTGTCCATGGGATTCTCCAGGCAAGAATACTGGAGTGGATTGCCATTTCCTTCTCCAGGGGATCTTCCCGACCCAGGGATCGAACCCGGGTCTCCCGCATTAGAGGCAGACGCTTTAACCTCTAAGCCACCAGGGAAGCCCCGTGTCTAGGAGAAGAGGAAGCTTTTGTTCTTCCTCTGAGTATGTCACAGCCATCTCATCATCATGCAGAGGCATGATGCAGAGCCTGAGGATGAAGCTGACTGACCTAGAGAGGAAGACAGAGTCGTGATGGGAGCCCTGAATGAGCCTGAATGTAGGTAACTTCCGGAACTTCTCTGTACCCTGAGCCTATACTGACCCCCCACCCAGGACATATATTATTTATACCACCAAGGGAGAGGTAGGATATTACCTCCTTTCTTCAGGAAACTCGGGGCTCAGATAGATTCAAAGAATTGCCTTTGTCACAGAAGCCAGGATTTGTACCTGGTTCTCTCCAGATGCTCTCTAATCTTCTCAGCAAATGAAAACTCAGAGAGTTTACAGAACATGCCAGTGGTCACATAGTTGTAGGTAAGAGATGAAACTGGGCTTCCCATTCACAATTTTTTGTCTCCGAAGTGTGTGTACTCTGTTCTGATTTTAAACTATGAGCTGATTTTTGAATCAGAGCAAACAAGAAGGGGCTTCCCTGGTGGCTCTAGTGGTAAAGAAGCCACGTGCCAATGCAGGAGACATAAGAGATGCAGACTGATCCCTGGGTAAGGAAGATCCCCTGGAGGAGTGCATGGCAACCCACTCTAGTATTCTTGCTTGGAAAATCCCATGGACAGAGGAGCCTGGCGGGCTATAGTTCTTGGGGTCACAAAGAGTTGGACAGGACTCACAAGCTGGAATCCAGATTGCAGGGAGAAATATCAATAACCTCAGATATGCAGATGACACCACCCTTATGGCAGAAAGTGAAGAGGAACTCAAAAGCTTCTTGATGAAAGTGAAAGAGGAGAGTGAAAAAGTTGGCTTAAAGCTCAACATTCAGAAAACGAAGATCATGGCATCCAGTCCCATCACTTCATGGGAAATAGATGGGGAAACAGTGGAAACAGTGTCAGACTTTATTTTGGGGGGCTCCAGAATCACTGCAGATGGTGATTGCAGCCATGAAATTAAAAGACGCTTACTCCTTGGAAGAAAAGTTATGACCAACCTAGATAGCATATTCAAAAACAGAGACGTTACTTTGCCGACTAAGGTCCGTCTAGTCAAGGCTATGGTTTTCCCTGTGGTCATGTATGGATGTGAAGATGGCTGAGCACCGAAGAATTGATGCTTTTGAACTGTGGTGCTGGAGAAGATTCTTGAGAGGCCCTTGGACTGCAAGGTGAACCAACCAGTCCATTCTGAAGGAGATCCGCCCTGGGATTTCTTTGGAAGGAATGATGCTAAAGCTGAAACTCCAATACTCTGGCCACCTCATCCAAAGAGTTAACTCATTGGAAAAGACTTTGATGCTGGGGGGGATTGGGGGCAGGAGGAGAAGGGGACGACAGAGGATGAGATGGCTGGATGGCATCACTGACTCGATTGACGTGAATCTGAGTGAACTCCGGGAGTTGGTGATGGACGGGGAGGCCTGGCGTGCTGCGATTCATGGGGTCACAAAGAGTCGGACACGACGGAGTGACTGAACTGAACTGAAAGCGACTTAGCAAGTTCAGTTCAGTTCAGTCGCTCCGTCGTGTCTGACTCTTTGCGACCCCATGAACCTCAGCATGCCAGGCCTCCTTGTCCATCACCAACTCCCAGAGTTTACCTAGACTCATGTCCATTGAGTCAGTGATGCCATCCAGCCTCTGTTGTCCCCTCTTCCTCCTGCCCTCAATCTTTCCCAACATCAGGGTCTTTACAAATGAGTCAGCTTTTCACATCATGTGGCAAAAATATTGGAGTTTCAGCTTCAACATCAGTCCATCCAATGAACACGCAGGACTGATTTCCTTTAGGATGAACTGGTTGCATCTCCTTGCAGTCCAAGGGACTCTCAAGAGGCTTCTTCAACACCACACTTCAAAAGCATCAATTCTTCAGCTTTCTTCATAGTCCAACTCTCACATCCATACATGACTATTGGAAAAACCATAGCCTTGACTAGACGGACCTTTGTTGGCAAAGAAATGTCTCTGCTTTTTAATATGCTATCTAGGTTGGTCATAACTTTCCTTCCAAGGAGTAAACGTCTTTTAATTTCATGGCTGCAGTCACCATCTGCAGTGATTTTGGAGCCCAAAAAAATAAAGTCTGACACTGTTTCCCCATCTATTTCCCATGAAGTGATGGGACCAGATGCCATGATCTTCGTTTTCTGAATGTTGAGCTTTAACCCAACTTTTTCACTCTCCTCTTTCACTTTCATCAAGAGGCTTTTTAGTTCCTCTTCACTTTCTGCCATAAAGGTGGTGTCATCTGCATGCCTGAGGTTATTGATATTTCTCCTGGCAATCTTGATTCCAGCTTGTGCTTCCTCCAGCCCAGCATTTCTCATGATGTACACTGCATATAAGTTAAATAAGCAGGGTGGCAATATACAGGCTTGAGGTACTCCTTTTCCTGTTTGGAATCAGTCTGTTGTTCCATGTCCAGTTCTAACTGTTGCTTCCTGACCTGCATGTAGGCTTCTCAAGAGGCAGCTCAGGTGGTCTGGTATTCCCGTCTCTTTCACAATCTTCCACAGTTTATTGTGATCCACACAGTCAAAGGCTTTGGCATAGTCAATAAAGCAGAAATAGATGTTTTTCTGGAACTCTCTTGCTTTTTTGATGATCCAGTGAATGTTGGCAACTTGATCTCTGGTTCTTCTGCCTTTTCTAAAACCAGCTTGAACATCTGGAAGTTCATGGTTCACATATTGCTGAAGCCTGGCTTGGAGAATTCTGAACATTACTAGCGTGTGAGATGAGTGCAATTATGCGGTAGTTTGAGCACGCATGCAAATAAGAAGATGAACTCACGGTTTTAAGAGTAAGTTTCCAGAATCCATGAGGCTGGTGCACTCTAAATAAAATTCATATGCCTATGTATCTTATTGTTAAATTCTCCCTCTGATAGGATATAGGGAGAGGGACAAGAAAGAGAAATATCATGATAACCTCACTATGCACAGACAGATGCCCTGCTGGGTTTGTTCCCCGTTTGGAGAGTCCATTGGAAGCCACTAGCTGGCCCGCAAATCCATTCTCTCCTTTCTTGGTACCTGGCTGAACTATATTTCCCAGCCTCCCTTGCAGTTAGGTGTGTTCACGTGATTCCTTTTCTGCCAGTGAAATGCAAGTGGAAGCGATGTGCGCATAGGCCTTAAGCAGTGGGCGTGGCTCCACTGTGTTATTTCCCTTTTCCCTGGCCCACGTTGATGAATTTAATACTAAGCAGGTAAAGGAAAGCGACATGATCACATAGGTCACTGATGGGCCATGCAGATTAGAATTACCCCAGCATGGAAAGTGTTCACCTCAGAACTGTTAAATGAAAGGAAAAACTGCTTTACTTTTTAAAGCCATGTATTGTTGGGTATTTTTGTTATAGCAACTTAGCATGTGTATTCTAAGAGGGGCGACTCTAGTCATCCTGTATGTGAACTCAGGGCGTGTGAGTAAACTCAGCTCTTTACCTCGGGTGAAGAGTAGACTTTCATGCCTCTTTGTTAGTCTTTAGGTATGAAAGTTTACTCAGTGAACCTTGTTTCAGGGACGAGGGCAGCTGCAGAGTCCTTGAAGTATGGCGCCAGCATCTGTAGCAGACAGCGGACGAAGAGGGTTGTATAACTTAGAAGAGCTTCCTAAAATTCTGGTGCTTTGAGCAGAGATTTGGAAAGAACAAGTGGACCCCAGAAACATCTCTTATGTGAAGACCAAAGATTAAACCTCTCTTCTGCCTGGGGGAAGCTTCTGAAAATACTTTGATGCGGTTTCTTAAAAAAGAAATCAGACAGGCTAGTAATTCATTGATAACCAAGAACTAGAACTTCCTTTCTCTCTCTTGTACTACCAGTGTCGCAGGAAGGGGGATCTTTTCCAGAAACGAATTGTCCCAGGAGACACACGTGCTGACAAAGCAAAAGACTTTACTGGGAAGGGGCACCCAGGTGGAAAGCAGCAGGGTAAGGCAACCCAGGAGAACTGCTCTGCCACGTGGCTTGCAGCCTCAGATTTTATGGTAATGGGGTTAGTTTCCAGGTTGTGTCTGGCCAGTCATCTTCTTTGGCCCATAGTCTGACTCAGTGTCCTTCCTGATGGTATGCATATCTCTCAGCCAAGATGGGTTCTCCAGCGCAAAGAATTCTGGGAGGCTGATAAGACATATGGACTGGCATCTCCTCCCTCGTTGGGCTCCTACCGAATTCTTGTAATTAGTTTCAGCGGCAGCACCATGTTCCTTATTGAGACCTCCTCAGCTATGAGACAACTCAGGCAAGCGGTTATCATCTTCCCTGGCCAAAGCGAGTGATTTCACTCAAAGGTTCCCTAATAGGTGGATTTCCCAGCATAGATAGTATTTCTGAGTATTCACAATCCCTTTGAGCAGATAGATATTACCCCGTTGTGGCAAGAGTACAGAAAAATGACCACTTCATACTCTACTGCTCAGAATGCTGAAGAAGCAGCATTAGTGGTACAGGAGTTAAGAGCTAGGAGTCCAAAGCCAGCTCTAGCACTTACTAGCTCAATGATCCAGCTGCCGACTCCGCTTCCGCTTCTGTGAAATGGGATGATAATAATAGTACCTACTGCTTATCATCATGGTGAGGATGTTCTTAGAATAGTGCCTGGCACATAGTAAGCACTAGGTAGATATTTGTTGAAAAATGTTGACCCCTTTAAGAATGGGATTTTGAAAATGTGCATCAAAAGCCTCGACCCAGAAATTCCACATCTAAGAATTTTTTTCCTAAAGAGTAATCATGAGCATGTGCAAAGATTTATCTGCAAGAAAGCTCATTGCAATAGCAGTGTTAGTTGCTCAGTCGTGTCCAACTCTTTGCGACCACATGGACTGTAGCCCACCAGGCTCTTCTGTCCAGGGAATTCTCCCAGCCAAGAATACTGGAGTGGGTTGCCATTCCCTTCTCCAGAGGATCTTCCCAACCCAGAGATCAAACCCAGGTCTCCCACATTGCAGGCAGATTCTTTACCATCTGAGCCACCAGGGAAGCCCCATTGCAATAATAAGTGGCCGTCAATAGTGGGCTGGCTAAGTAAACAGTAGCAGAGGGCAGTCACATTTTATGCAAGGGGCTGTACAGCTGGAGATCACACAGAATGCAAAACTCACATTATGCAAGATTAAATTCCCTCCCCAAAATAAAGGCAAAGCAAGATTTACATTCTTTCAAATTTTGCCCATAAAACAAATCTTAATTAATATTTTATATCCTACTATTTCTAACTGTGTAATTCAAATTTGCATTAAATGTAACCTACTGTATATTTATTATGGAGCCACACAAAAATTTATGTTACAGAAGAATAAGTAATGGCTGAGCGAGACAGCCATGATACATCAATTTTTAGGAGTGTGACCCCATTTTTATCAGATAGACACTTTTCAAATGCTAGGAAACTACACATCAAAATTTAAAATGTGCTGGCAGGTTTACTGATAATTTTTGGTTCCTGCTTTTATTTATATACCTACATTTTCCAAATATTCTCTGGGCATCGTGTTATTTTTATAATCAGAAACAATAAGTGGAACTTTTAAGGAATAAATATATCATTATATCATTGATACTAACCTAATTTTGAAAAAAATTACAAAAACGTCTATGCAAACAAATAGCTTCATAAAAGAAAGTAATTTCAACTTGTTCAGTGATGTCTACAGTGAACTGGAGACATGTTTTTCTCTAATAGTTGGTCCCAGGAGTAGATCTGGACAGAAAATAGCACAGTTGACCAGAGCTCAAACTGAGATTCCATTGACCTAATCCAGAACCAATTAAATAAAATTGTGTTTCAGAATGCATCAAAGAACAGTTTCTAAAATTTTGATTTTATACTGGAGCATAGTTGATTTTAGGGCTTCCCTGGTGGTGCAGAGGTTAAAGCATCTGCCTGCAGTGTAGGAGACCTGAGTTGGATCTCTGGGTCGGGAAGATCCCCTGGAGAAGGAAATGGCAACCCACTCCAGTATTCTCGCCTGGAGAATTCCATGGACGGAGGAGCTTGGTGGGCTACAGTCCACGGTTCACAAAGAGTCGGATATGACTGAGCGACTTCACTTTCACTATCATAGTTGATTTACAACATTGTGTTAGTTTCAGGTATACAGCAAAGTGATTCAGTTATTCAGTTATATATAGAGAGAGTTGACTCATTGGAAAAGACCCTGATGCTGGGAAGGACTGGGGAGGAGAAGAAGCGGACGACGGAGGAAGAGATGGCTGGATGGCATCACTGACTCCTTGCACATGAGTCTGGGTGAACTCCAGGAGTTGGTGATGGACAGGGAGGCCTGGTGTGCTGCGATTCATGGGGTCACAAAGAGTCAGACACGACTGAGCGACTGAACTGACTGACTGATATATCTAATATATAAAAAAGATATATATATCAATACGTATGCCTATTTTTTTCTCAAATTATTTTCTCATTTAGGCTACTACAGAATATTGAGTGGAGTTTCCTGTGCTATACAATAGGTCATTGCTGGTTATGTATTTTAAATATAATAATGTGTATATGTCAATCCCAAACTCCCAATTTATCCTTCCCCCTCCTCCTCCTGCAAAGAACACTTTAGAAGCCAGATTACACTGGATCACTTGCCTGTGTGTACTTCTTTTTGAGATTTGGCCATATCATTAAACAAAAAGGTATGCTGTTTTGGTGACTCAAAGAAAGAGCTAAAGACAGTAAAGAGCTTTCAGTTGCCTTCTCTGAGCTGTTGCTCTGAGCAGCGCTGGCATGCTCCAGGCAAAGCAGGAAGGAAGAAGAAGCTACAACTCTTCAACACCTGAAGGGGGAGGAGGGGGAGGGAGGGGGAGGAGAGGGAGGGAAGAGGGAGGAGGAGGAGGGGGAAGGAGGGGGAGGACCGGGAGGAGGAGGAGGTCCCTCTCCAAGGGACCCCAGGGAACCAATGGTTCTATGTGACAGCCCAGAGCATGCTGTGGCCTCCTGAATCTTCCGTTACAGTTGGTAAATAGTGGGTATTAGTGCTCATTTGAGACTTTACAGACCTTACCTCTCCACACAACTAGGCACTGTGAGCCCTCTTTAAGTTTTCATTAATTTTTCATTTTGAGTAAACACTCTGTACTAAGTGAACACATTTCCATGGATTGTCTAGTTAAACCCATCACAAAAAGTCTATGAACTTTCAGCGCTGCAATGAGTGAGGTCTGAGGATTTAAGGTAAAATGTGGTGACCATACACAGACACAGGAAACAGACTTGCGGTTGCTAAGGGGGAAGGGGAGATGGAGTGGAAGCTCGGGGTTAGCAGATGCAAACCATTGCCTATAGAACGGATAAACAAGCTCCTATTGTTCCCTGTATAGCACAGGGAGCTTTATTCAATATCCTGTGATAAGCCACAATGGAAAAGAATATTTAAAAGGATTATATATATGTATAACTGAATCACTTTGCTGTACGGGAGAAATTAACACAACATTGTGAATCAATTACGGTGGTGGTGGTTTAGTCGATAAGTTGTGTTCGACTCTTGAGACCCCATGGACTCTAGCCTGCCTCAATTTAAAAAAAAAAAAAGAAAAAAAAAATCTTGCTGACCATCGTTGATAACACTGTATTATGGGACTTCCCTGGTGATCCAGTGGTTAAAACTCTGAGCCCTGGTCTATGGGGCCTGGGTTCAGTCCCTGGAACTAGATCCCACATGGGGCAGCTAAGAGCCTGCATGCCACAATGGACCCATTGCTGCCAAATAAATAAACATTTAAAGCAACAAAACAAAAGACACTGCCAAGGGAGTACAACTTAGGAAACTTAAAACATAAACGGTCTCACTTTCAAAAAAAGGTAAATATGTGAAGTGATGGATGAGTTAATTAGCTAGATGATGGAATCCTTTCCCAAAGACTATGTGTATTGAATCACCATGCCGTACAATTAAATATCTTACAATTGTATTTGTCAATTATATGTGAATAAAGCTGAAATAAAATAAAAATAATTTGTAAACATTGTAAGCCTATAAGGCAAACATGATTATTATTCTCATCTTACACAACCGAGAACAGCATGAGAGTGTAGAAGATAAGGACTTGGGCTCTGGTTTGAATCCTGGATTCACCAGGCTTCTGAGCTGTGGAATCTTTAGCAAGTTACTAAAGCCTTTGGTGCCTCATCCTTCCATTTCCTCAACTGTAAAATGGAGACAAGTCTTCCCTGATAGTTCAGTTGGTAAAGAATCTACCTGCAATGCAGGAGACCCTAGTTTGATTCCTGGGCCAGAGAGATCTCTCAGAGAAGGGATAGGCTACCCACTCCAGCTTTCTTGGGTTTCCCTTGTGGCTGAGCTGGTAAAGAATCTTCTTGCAACGTGGGAGACCTAGGGTTTGATCCCTGAGTTGGGAAGACCCCCTGGAGAAGGGAAAGGCTACCCACTCCAGTATTCTGGCCTGGAGAATTCCATGGACTGTACAGTCCATGGGGTCACAAAGAGTCAGACACAACTGAGCAACTCACAAAATGAAGACGATGATAACAACACCTGTGTAGTTTTGTTGTGGAAGGCTCTTTGAACAATACCTGGCACAGAACAAATGATCAGTGTATATTAGCTATTATGCAACAGATGAGGAAACCTGGGCTGAAACAGATACATTAAGTTACACCCAGTTAACAGAGCAAGTGTTGCAGCCAAGATCTGCTTGGATTTCTTTGAGATTCTCAGATCTTACAGTTTGGTTTGGGTCCTTGTTAATACCTCCTGTGTCTCTCGTTAACATGCTCAAGCTTTCCTCTCTCATCCGGAGCATTTGCTATGCATTTCTAATAGCTGTTTTAATGTCCTCGTCTACTAATTCTGTCAACTCTGACATTTCTGAATCTGTTTCCAGTGATTGATCTTTCCTCCTCATTATAGCTCATAGCTTCCTGTTTCTTTGTCTGCCTAGTAATTTTTTAATGGGTGTCAGACATTTTGAATGTTACACTGTTGAGTGCTGAACTTTTGTTTTGCCATGCCGTGCAGCTTATAAGATATTAGTTCCCCGACCAGGGAATGAACCTGTACCCCTGACAGTGAAATCTCGGAGTCCTAACTACTGGACCATCAAGGAATTCCCCCTGAAGTTTTGTTTTGTTTTTTAATTCTTTTAAATACTTGGAGGTTTTGCTTTAGGATGTAGTTAAGTCAGTGGAAATGATCTGAACCTTTTGAGGCCTGTTTTTAAGATTGCTTGGCAAGATCCAGAACAGCCTTAGTCTGGGACTGATTTGGGCATGACCAAGGCAGTATCTTGGAGAAGGAAATGGCAATCCACTCCAGTGTCCTTGCCTGGAGAATCCCAGGGACAGGGGAGCCTGGTGGGCTGCCATCTATGGGGTCACATAAAGTCTGACACAACTGAAGCGACTTAGCAGCAGCAGCACCAAGGCAGTCTCTTTCTCAGAATTCTGCTCTGTATTCCACATGTGAGGCATTCTTTTCTTTCTGGTTGCTGATGTCAAGGAGGGGGAAATTTCTCCCTCTATCCCTTTTGGGTTCTTATGCCTGGACATAATAAAGTGGATACAAGACAGATTAAGACAAAAAAAAATTTTTTAATTTATGCCCACGGAAACCCTATAGAAATGGGACCTAAGAAGTGGCCAAAGTAAGTAAATTTTATACTTTTCAGACAAAGAAACAATACGTTTGTGTTTGTGAGGAATTGACAGAACAAAGAAACTTAGTATTTAATTAACGAGGAATCTGAACAGAGTTTGGGCTTGGGTTAGGACAGTAAAGGAGTAACAAGGTTTGTCTCTACAGGCTTCTGGGCCTGATAATTCCTGCCTCTGGAGGTACAGGTTGTCCTTCTGCCTCCGGGGACAGGGAAGGCAGCTTTCATGTGAGGGGTTTATTTCTCTCTTTCAGGCAGACCCAGAGGAAGGCCAGAAATGTTCCCCTTGCATCAACTGTTTCTTATTTAATTCAAAAAATCAATATGCCACTGAGACATATTTGGGGGGTAGCCTGCCCGGGCCCCCAACAGCAAGAACACAGATAGTTGCCGCCACATGTCAGCTCCACCCAAGCCTTCTCGGTGGCCTTTCCTTGGCCTCAGGGAGCCTGATGTGCGCAGTTGCAGATCTGAGAGGGACCCTCTGCATGTCTCCAGTCCTCTTCTCTGCAGAGAGAATTTGCTCCCAATCCCCAGGCCCTTAACCAGGATTTCAAACTTAAGAAGTGTTCAGTAAATGTTCTCCGTGGGTCAAGCAAACTTGGGCCAGGGCTTAACATTTGCCTTCTTAGAAAACATCCCACAATTGGTCTGCAATTTGTTTGCAAACCAAGGACAGAGTCTCCACTGAAAGAGAACAAAGGTCATTATTCCAGGAGAGAGAGACTTCAGAGCCCCTGGTTATCAGTGACCAAGCTGCAGGATAGAGAGATCTAGGGTTTAGAGCTACATTATCCTATACAGGAGCCAGTTGGCACGTGTGACTGTTGAGCACTTGAAATGTGACTGGTCTGCAGAAACAGACTCACAGACACAGAGAACAGACTTGTGGTTGCCAAGAGGGAAAAGGGACTGAAGAAGGAATGGGCTAGGAGTTTGGGGTTAGCAGGTGCAAACTATTATGTACAGGATAGGTGGACAATAAGGTCCTACCTTACAGCACAGGAAACTATATCCAACATCCTATGATAAACCGTAATGGGAATGAATATAAAAACATATATATATATATGTATAACTGACTAACTTTGTTGTACAGTGGTAATGAGTACAACACTGTAAATCAATATACTTCCATCTTTCCAATTAATTTTTACAAAAGAAATGTAGCTGAAACCATTTGGTGGCATCTCAGGGAGCTCTGAAGAGCTCCAGTCCTTTATGTCTAAGACTTCAGTGAGAGGCCAAGTGATAGATAGAAGGGATTTGTTAGAATAAGATGCTTGTGAGGTTTACAAGCAGGTGGGCGAAGGGATGCCTCGCCTCCAAGAACTTACTGGGCTACAGGTTCACAATCGAAAGAAAAGTGGGGAGGGGAAGAAGACCTTCTTTTCTTTCTTGAGTAGATGTCATGCCCTCTTCTGATGCCTGTGTCAGAAGCTTTCTCTGTCTCCTTTATACTTTAATAAAACTTTATTACACAAAAGCTCTGAGTGATCAAGCCTTGTCTCTGGCCCCGGATTGAATTCTTCTCTTCCGGGGGCCAAGAATCCCGGCGTCGTGATTCAACAACCTTTCAGGAGGAGCCTGATAGGCTGCAGTCCATGGGGTCACTAAGAGTCGGGCACGACTGAGCGACTTCACTTTCACCTTTCACTTTCATGCATTGGAGAAGGAAATGGCAACCCACTCCAGTATTCTTGCCTGGAGAATCCCAGGGACAGAGGAGCCTAGTGGGCTGCCGCCTATGGGGTCGCACAGAGTCGGACACGATAGATGCGACTTAGCAGCATGCTTCCATCATCAGCTCCTCCTCCAGGTTGGGCGGGGGAGATTCCTTGCCCCTACCTGGTCAAGCTGGGTCTATAAATGATCGTTTTTCACGTGTGCAGAGCACATGTCGCAACTTACTGAGCTCACTGGGCAGGATGTGGCTCTCATGCCACCAGTGTTTTATTGTTTGGGGGAACATCTCATGCTTCTGACGCATGGTTTTGTTGCTAAGCGAGCCTAGTCTTGTGGTTAAGCAAACCTGCTTTCTTGAGTGATCATTAACTTACAGGGGTCTGTCATATTCTCACAATCCCGTAGTGGGATTAACTGTTTAATCATCTACTTGGTTCCTTTATCTCCATAATAACTAGCCTGAATTGAAATGTGATAGGTATAAAATACACCCTGGCATTTTCCAAGATTTAGTATGACAAAAAGAACGTAATGATTTTGTACTGTTAACACACCAAAGCAATGATAGTTTGGGTTAAAACAATATTAAAATTGGTGTCTTTTTTACCCTTTTAAGAAGGCTACCAGAATGTTTAAAATCTTGTGTGGTAGCTTACATGATTGGAGAAGGAAATGGCAACCCACTCCAGTGTTCTTGCCTGGAGAATCCCAGGGACGGGGGAGCCTGGTGAGCTGCCGTCTATGGGGTCACACAGAGTCGGACACGACTGAAGTGACTTAGCAGTAGCAGCTTACATGATATGTCGCCCTGGGGGAGAGGGCATCCCAGGAGGGCAGGCCTGGGCAGGCCCCAGAATCTTGGAACCCATCCCCAAGGCTTGAGGCTGACAGGAAGTGGAATCAAGTGAAGGCAGAGGTGTGGGGCAACAGGATGCTAGAGGCACCAGTGGCAGGTTTCATCTTTTGTTGCTTGTGGTCCTCCCCACCCCAACCCTCCAGGCAAGGTAACAGGAACCACTCACCCACTGCCTTAAGGGAGAAAGCTGTTACCGTCAAAGCAGCGAACAATAGAAGCAGATTCTCAGTTGCTAAGATCAAAAGCCAAAGAAAAAGTCCAGACTGGGAAAAGCCACCCCAGCTTTCATCTATTTACAGCATCCAGGCAGGACAATTGGACCACCTGGATTCAAATCTTAGCTCTGCCCCTAACAGCTGCATGATTTCCAATCAATGCTTCCCATCTGTGTTTGTCAGTTTCTTCTTCTGCAAAATGGAGCTGATAACAGTACCATCACCGACTCAATGGACATGAGTTTGGGCAAGCTCTGGGAGATGGTGCAGGACAAGGAAGCCTGGCCTCCTTGCAGTCCATGGGGTCACAAAGAGTTGGACATGACTGAGCGACTGAACAACGAGAGTACCCAGCTCACAAGTCTGCTGTGGGAGTTAATTTATATCACGACGTAGAGAATAATGACTGATACCTAGGAAATACAGCCGAAATGTTTACCATGCCCCGTGAGTGAGTTCTGTTCAGCAGCAGGGCTGACAAGCCATATAATGAGTCAAGTAAGGACAGCAGTAGCTGCCATGTGGCTGATCAATTATCCCAAGGAATGACATCCATGTGATGTGAGCCCCTGTCATTGTTTCGGGTCCATCTGGTCTACCCCGAGATGACCAACCTGCCCAGGAGCCAGGATCTTCCCAATCAGCTGAGGCCCCTAGGTCTTAAAACAAGCAGGTGTGGCTGGGTTGTATTGTGTCCATTTGTATTTAGAATCCAACATGTGACACGTCCAAGTGTGGCTGGCTGCTTAGGAGCATTAGCAGGTGGCTTGGGCTGGAAGGGGCTTCCCTGGTGGCTCAGATGGTAAAGAATCCACCTGCAAAGCAGGAGACCCAGATTTGATCCCTGGGTCAGGAAGATTCCCTAGAGAAGGAAATGGCTCTCCACTCCAGGATACTTGCCTGGAGAATCCCATGGACAGAGGAGCCTGGCAGGCTACAGCCCATAGGGTCGCATAACTGAGTAACTAATACTTTCACACTTTTGGACCAAAAGCATGACTGCTCCTTGCCTATCCATTCAGAGAAGAGCCCAGACTGGACCCCGCCTGCCCATGGCTCTCTCTCTAGTTCTTTTTTTTTTTTAATTTCTTATGGAAGTACAGTTGATTGATAATGTTTCAGGTGTACAGAAGAGTGATTCAGTTACACAGATACGTAGATATAGATATGTGTTCTTTTCCATTAAAAGTTACTATGAGATATTGAACATAGTTCCCTGTGCTATACAGTAGGTCCTTGTTGGTTATCTATTTTTTTTTAACTTTCTATTTTATACTCGAATGTAGCCTATTTACAATGTCGTGACAGTTTCTGGTGCACAGCAGAGTGACTCAGCCATTCATGTATATGTATCCACTCTCCCCCAGACTCCCCTCCTATCCAGGCTGCCACGTAACATTGAGAGATGCTCTGAGTTCTTGACATTGGGAGGCACCTGTTGAGACTGTCCAGCCCCAGAGCTACTCCTTCCTTAACTGAAGAGACCACTGTTGAGTTCTGCTTCTAAGCAGCCAAAAGTCAGATAAACATATGGGAATGGCAGATCCAACAGGGGATGGGACCAAGGAGACCTGGACTCACCATCACCAGTTTTTCTCATCTTGAACTTGAAGCTCTCAAGAATAGGAAGCTTATGCCTGTTGGTAATCTCAGAAGTAGGTAGAAGAGGAGCACACATGTTTGAGAATGAGTGAATGAACGGCTTAACAGTCATTAGGAAATGATTGAGGTCATGTGCTCTCAGTGGGAATATAGAAAATGGCCGGGGGTGGGAGGGGGAGTGATTCCACTGCAAGGAACATCCAGTGGAAAGAGTCAGACACCCATCAAATATTTCTTGAGCACCTACTAGGTGGCAGGCATTGTTCCAAGTGTTAGAAGGGATATAGCGAGCAATGGAGTCTTCCCTCCAGGAGCTCCCATGCCAGTGGACACAGAAGAGCCGTCAGAGAGGCTGGAGGATGACCTGCAGGAGGAAAGCTGAACCGCTTGACAGAGGGGGAAACTGAGGCCCAGCGAGGTTCTACTTGCCCAGGCCACAGAGCTGGCAATTGACAGGACAGGATTTGAACCTATGTCTGTGTGATCTCAGAAAAGCCACAAACAGTGAAAAAGGTGCGAGCCATCAAGGGCCCCATCTAGTTCAACACGCCTGAAAGATTTGGCCCAAAGATGGGAAGGATCCATGTCTGGGAAGTGCTCAGAGCCTTTAGTGGTTCTTAGTTCCAGGCCTGAAATAAATTAACTGGCTCCTCATGGCATTCAGGGGCTTCCCAGGTGACGCTAGTGATAAAGAACCCGCCTGCCAGGGCAAGTAGACGTAAGAAACAGCAGGTTCCATCCCTGGGGTGCGAAGATCCCCTGGAGGAGGAAATGGCAACCCACTCCAGTATTCGTGCCTGGAGAATCCCATAGACAGAGGAGCCTGGCGGGCTACAGTCCATAGCGTTGGACCCCACTGAAGCGACTTAGCACGCACACATAGTTGACTCAGAACTTTTTTTTCTTTTGGCTGCACATTGCGGCCTGTGGGATCTTATGAAAAGTCCCCCCAGCAGGGATGGAACCCGCGCCCCCTGCAGTGGAAGCGTAGAGTCTTAATCACTCCATCACCAGGGAAGTCTTTTTTTTTAAGACTCAAGAAATTATGATTTCCGGCTTTCTCCCTCTTTTGCCTCCTTTTGAAGCTGATGATTTCTCGAAAGTCACTCCACATATTTGCCCTGTTTGGGCGTCTCCATCCTCTTAGCCTGGTGATGAAATCTGAGTGCTGTTTGGGAAGGACAGAGGCACACCTGGGAAGCGCAAATGCACACTACACGGGCTAAGTCCGCGTTTGCCTCTGCACGCGGTTAAGGTGCTTTGAACTTTGGGGTTAGCCTGACCTCTAGTGGTCAGACAGAGAACTAAGCCGAAAGCTCCTATATTGACATATATTGACATTGAAGTCGCTCAGTCATCTCCGACTGTTTGCGACCCCATGGACTGTAGCCTACCAGGCCTCTCCGTCCATGGAATTTTCCAGGCAAGAGTACTGGAGTGGTTTGCCATTTCTTTCTCCAGGAGCTCTTCCCGACCCAGGGATCGAACCCGGGTCTCCCGCATTGTAGGCACACGCTTCACCGTCTGAGCCACCAGGAAGCCCCAAGGAAAGCTTCTAGGAGAGGTTCAAATGTTCCAATCCTAATAGGCCATTTCAGGCCTTCCCTGGTGGTTCAGACGGTAAAGAGCCCACTTGCAACGCAGGAGACCAGGGTTCAATCCCTGGGTCGGGGAGATCCTGTAGAGAAGGAAATGGCAACCCACTCCTGTGTTCTTGCTGAAGAATTCCCAAGGACAGAGGAGCCTGGTAGGCTGTAGTCCATGGGGTCAAAGAGTCCAAAGAGTCGACACCACTGAGCGACTAACACACAGGTGCTTTTGGAGGCAGCTTTTACTGAGAGCTGACTAAACGCTGAGTTGTACTAATCCACAGAAGTTCTTCCCCGTGGTGACATCCGCAGAGCTCATAAGTGGAAGTGGTGGCTGCTGCTGCTGCCGCCAAGCCGCTTCAGTCGTGTCCAACTCTGAGCGACCCCATAGAGGGCAGCCCCTCAGGCTCCCCCGTCCCTGGGATTCTCCAGGCAAGAACACTGGAGTGGGTTGCCATTGCCTTCCCCAAGGCATGAAAGTGAAAAGTGAAAGTGAAGTCGCTCAGTCGTGGAGAGGAGTTTAACCCAATCCCATCTGACTTGAGAACCCTCTTGTTTATCAGGGAGGCACAGCACCTGTCTGGAGATGCATCTTGTATTCAGAGAGATAGTCCTGCTTATAAAGCCCTTCCAGAACATCACCGGAACAACACAAACATCCTGCGACAGAAGCTGCAGCTCTACAGGGCCTGCCCTAAAGTTACGTGCATAGCTATCCACCCATATGGGGCATTACGCAAGACCCTTGCAATAAAGGAAAGCAAAACACACAGGATCCCTGCCTTCGGAACTTAAAAGGCCACCGTGTAGGTACCGGGACAGAGGTCCCCCGCTTGCCAGCTGAATGTTCTTTTCTCGGGGACATAGACAGTGTCGTGAAAAGCCATCTCATTTCAGGGCACCCAGACTAGAAACTCAGCAGAGCCAGGGATGCCTCGGTTTTATTTCCTTTTCCTCCAACCATGAAGCTCCAAGTAGGACCCGGCCTGCAGTCGGCCAGAGCTCAGGCTGCCTCCAGTTATCGGGCTGGGGGGGACTCGGTGTCATGAACGCCATCACTACTAGGATCAGCCACTGCTGGTTAAGTGTAGACCCTCGTGGCAGGCGCTAAGCAAGCATGACTTGCCTCCTCTCAGTTCATTCTTCCAGCACCCCAGTGAGGCAGGTACTACGGTATCATCATTTTACTGAAGAGGAAACTGAGGCTTAGGCTAAGACACTGGTCCAAGAGACAGTAGAGCCAGGATCAGAGCCCAGTTCTGATCCCATATCCCACACTTTGGGGAGGACGAGGACTAGGGGGAGAGGCAGCTGGACGAGAAATGGACTGGGAGCACCATACAGCATGCAGGATCTTGGGGGAACCCAACCAGGAATTGGAGCTATGGCCCCTGTAGCGGAAGAGCAGGGTCTTAATCACTGAACTGTCAGGGAAGTCCTAAGAAGTTGTTCCTATTTTTTAATTGAAGTATAGTTACAGTTACAATATTGTAAATATTGTAAATATCGATTTACAACATCTTTTTATTTAATATTCTTTTCTATTATGGTTTATCACAGGATATTGAATATAGCCCCCTATATATATATATATATATATATAGGGAATATAGAATGTAGTATTCTATAGTTAAGACCTTGCTGTTTATCCATTCTAAATGTAATCATTTGCATCTACCAACCCCAAACTCGCATCCCTCTCCCTCTGCCCCTCCCCTTTGACAACCACAAGTCTGCTCTCTATGTCTCTGAGTCTGTGTCTGTTTTGTAAATAGGTTCACTTATGGATATTTTAGATTCCCTATCCCTTTCTTTAAAAAAAAAAAGGGAGGGGCAAAAAATTATTTTAGCCGAACCAAGTGGCACGCAGGATCTTAGTTCCTGGACCAGGGGTGGAACCCACGCCTTCTGCCATGAAGTCCTAACTGAGTCCTCCATTCAGCTGAGTCCTAACCATTGGGCTACGAAGGAATTCCCCTCCAAATCTCTTTTAAGCCCTGCACTCTATTGCTGCATCCCTGACTTCTGAGCATTACAGATTGATCTATAAAGCTCCGTGCACCCCAAGACCTTCTCATCACTGGTCTGAGGGTTGGATTCCTGGGACAAGGGTTTGAGTGCCAATTGTTTATTTGGGAAGTGGTCCCAGGAGGCACCGGGAGAGGATTGGGGAAGCGTCTGCTAGGGCTGGCATCACCACATTCCACACACTGGGGGACTTAAACAACAAAGGAGGTTCTGGAGGCTGGAAGTCCAAGATCCAGGCGCCAGCAGTGGGGCTTCCCTGGTGGTCCAGTGGCTAAAACTCTCCACTCCCAATGCAGGGAGCCTGGGTTCAATCCCTGGTCAGGTAACTGCATCCCACATGCCGCGACTAAGACCTGGTGCAGTCAAATAAAATAAATTAAAATAAATAAATAATAAAGATAAAATTACTTTTTAAAAAAGGTGCCAGTGGGGTTAGATTCCTCTGAGGGCTTCCTCCCTGGCTTCAGATGGCCACTTTCTTGTTGCATCTCCACATGTTGTCCCCTGTGCGCTCCCCTCAAGTCTGTCTGTGGCCTGAATCCAGGCAGGTTGAACTAGGGCCCACCCTAATGGCCTAGTTTTTTAATTTTTTTGCTGCGTTTGCTGCTCTGGGTCTTCGCTGTGGTGCGTGGGCCTCTCCAGTGCAGATGCATGTGGACTCCGGAGCACATGGGCTCCACAGTTGCAGCACTGGGGGCTCCTCTGTCCATGGGATTCTCCAGGAAAGAACACTAGAGTGGGTTGCCATGCCCTCCTCCAGGGGCTCTTCCTGACCCAGGGATCGAACCTGCATCTCTTATGTCTCCTGCATTGGCAGGTGGGTTCTTTACCACTAGGCCACCTGGGAAACCCCAGGTCCTTCCATGTTACTGAAAATGGCCTAATGTCATTCTTTTTGTGGCTGAGTAATATTCCATTATAAATATATACCATATCTTCTTCATTCATCTGTTGATGAATATCTAGGTGGCTTCCATGTCTCGTGTAATTGAACATTCCAGCACTGCAGAATCTGGTGTTCAAAAAATAGAATTGGGAACTTATCTTTCTGAACCTCTTGACTCCATTTTCTGTGCTGGTTTCATTTGAAGGAAGGTTCTCTCTATGTCGTGAGCAGCTCCAGAGCTACATTCTACCAGTCCTTTATCTCTTAGGATGCTTTTGGTTACTAGTAACAGAAAACCTGGCTTGACAATAAAGATAGTACCCAGGGTCCAGAGAGGGCTGGTAATTAATTCACTATCTCACATTTTGTTGTTAAGTTACTCAGTCGTGTCCGACTCTTTGCAACCCCATGGACTGCAGCGTGACAGGCTACCCTGTTCTTCACCATCTCCTAGAATTTGCTCAAACTCATGTCCATTGAGTCGGTGAGGCCATCCAACCATCTTGTCCTCTGTCGTCCCCTTCTCCTCTTGCCTTCAATCTTTCCCAGCATCAGGGTCTTTTCTAATGAGTTGGCTCTTTGCATCAAGTAGCCAAAGTATTGGAGCTTCAGCCTGAGCATCAGTCCTTCCAAAGAAATTCAGGGTTGATTTCCTTTAGGATTGACTGCTTTGATCTCCTCACAGTCCAAGGGACACTCAAGAGGCTTCTCCAACACCACAGTTCAAAAGCATCAATTCTTCTGCGCTCAGCCTTCTTTATGGTCGAACTCTCACACCCATACATGACTACTGGAAAAACCATAGCTTTGACCATACAAACCTTGGTCAGCAAAGTAATGTCTCTGCTTCTTAATGCGTAGTTATTCAGAAAATACCACCAAACGCACCAGACGATGACTCCAAATATGCAAAATATGAGCTTGGACTGGATCTATTCCCACCCTCTCCTCCAATCTATTCCCTACATAGAATCCCAAGTGACCCTTTACAGTGCAAATATAACTATATGACTCCCCCAATCAACACCCTTCAGTGGCTGCCTCTTGCTCTTTGGAAATCTTCGCTGCAAAGATGAACACAGCCTCTGCACTGGGTGTATCTGTTGACCTGGCAGGTGAGTTCTTTTCAACCCCCATCAGAAAGGAGGACCTGGGGGCTTCTCTGGTGGTAGAGTGGATAAGAGTCCACCTACCAATGCAGGGGACACGGGTTCGATCCCTGGGTCGGGAAGACTCCATATGCCATGGAGCAATTAAGCCCATGCTCCGCAGCAACTGAAGCCCAAGCACCCAGAGCAGTATTCCACAAGAGAAGGCACCACAGTGAAAAGCCAGAGCAAGAGTAGCCCCCACTCGCTGCAACTAGAAAAAAAGCGCCCATGCACAGCAATGAAGACCCGGTGCAGCCAAAAATAAACAAATAATAAAAAAGAAAGGAGGATCAGGAGAGGTTCCACTCATTTGTTCACATTTGTGGTCTTGTCTAGAGTGACACCAACTCTCCTGCTCTTTGTTGTAATGTTGTCCCAGGGGATCGCAATCTTCTGGATGTCCACTGGTCCACCATACAGATCCGTCTGATCCACTATACTGATGACACCATGCCCATCAGAGCTGATAAACAGGAAGTGGAAGATGTCTGGTGGACATTCTGGTGTACCACGGGAAAGGAGTGGATATAGTACATAGTACATAGTACAGTGGAAATGGCACATTTGGGACCAGTCCTGAGCAGGTCCAGAGGTCTTAATTAAGTAATACAAATATGGGGCCCAGATCTCCCTGTTACCTACCTCTATTGCTCTGACCGTCATCCTTGGCTCATAAGAGTTTCCTATAGGCCTGCTGAAGGAGAAAATCCAAGCCAAAATCCTAGATGAGTTGGCTCAATATATTAAAATACTTAATATACTTAAATAAATAAATAATATTTATTTCATCAGTATACTTAAAATATACACTGCTCCTGGCTTCACTGGTGGCTCAGCGGTAAAGAATCCACCTGTCAATGCAGAAGACATGGTTCGATCCCCAATCCAGAAAAATTCCACAACCCCATGCACCACAACTATTGAACCTGTGCTCTAGAGTCTGGGAACCACAACTACGGAAGCCCACGCACCCTAGAGCCAGTGTTCCACAACAAGAGAAGCCACTGCAATGAGAAGCCCGTGCATGGCAACTACAGAGTAACCCCCACTTGCCTCAACAAGAGGAAAGCCCACACAGCAATGAAGATTCAGCACAACTGAAAACAAATACATAAACAAATAAAAGAAAATGCGCTGCTCCTACACAACTTCTCCACTCAGGGGCCGCTTTGGAAAACTGGACAGAGCTTTGAGCAGTATATCTGGTCATCAATTTTGTGAGAAGAGAGAATTGGCCTGAGTTACTCTTGCCTGGAAAATCCCATGGACGAAGGAGCCTGTAGGCTGCAGGAGCCTGTGCCCACTAAGAGTTGGGCACAACTGAGAGACTTCACTTTCAGTTTTCACTTTCACGCATTGGAGAAGGAAATGGCAACCCACTCCAGTGTTCTTGCCTGGAGAATCCCAGGGACGGCGGAGCCTGGGGTCGCACAGAGTTGGACACGACTGAAGCGACTTAGCAGCAGCAGCAGCAAGGATATATGCTAGCTTCTCGGCAGTGGTGAGTGGCTTCAGTGATTGGTCGGGAGCCTTGAAGAAGCAAGATTAGAGGATGAGAGATCTTAGAGCAGAAGTATGTGGGCAGATCTGTGGGAGAAGCACGAAGTGTGTGGATCCTCGTGCCTTTTATTAATAACCATTAGAGGGCAAAAGAGAGCAACTAAAAGCTGAGTTCAGAGGGTGACTTGTCCAGTGGAGATTGGCCAGCCTCTTCAGTCTGCTGTAACCGTGCCATAGCTGTGAGCCCTTAAATGGAATAGCCACCTGGCAGAGTTGGAGACTCAGCAAGGACCCAACAATGTGGACTCCCTCCCACCAAGGCTGGTCCAGCCACTGCTGCTGCTGGACACTTAGCCTGTCAGGATCGTCCATTGACACTGAATCCTGTGTATGACGCCATCCCTGGGAGAACCCAGCCAGCCCACTGGTGGCAAGGAGATTGCACTGGACCAGTTCTCCCCTGGATGAGGCAGTGGTTTGTCCCTACTGGGATTCATCTGGATTTCAAGTATGGGTTTGTTCACCTTTCCTGTCCACAGTACTTTGGCCAGCACCACTATCTCAAGACTCACAAAGTGTCTGATTTTCCATCATGGGAACCTGGGTGACAAAGTCTTAGGGGGACTCCCTAAGTCAGGGGACTCCGTTTATGGTGAAGGACTTGGACATAATATGTCACATCATTCAGAAGCTGCCTGTCTGATAGAATGCTCCAATGGCCTCTTAAAAGCACGGCTAAGACACCAGCTCAAGTATGACACCTTGGAGGGTTAGGATGCTGTCTCTCAAGATACAATATATACTCTGAACCAGGGGCCATTATATAGTGGTGTGTCCCTAAAAGTTGTAATGCATGCATATGAGAATCATATTCCTCTCCACCATCACTCCCAGCAACACACTTAGGGAATTTATACTGTCTCTCCCTGCAACTTGAAGCTCTGCTGAAGTCTCTGTTCCTAAGGGAAGGTTTAGGGATCATTCCACTAACCTAAAGCTAATTTGCTACCTGGTCACTTTAAACTCTTTATGCAAGCAAAAAAAAAAAAAGCAATTACTATATTGTGTTGTGTGTTCAGTCTCTCAATTGTGTCTGATGCTTTGGATGTCAGATGATACAGACTCCATGGACATTAGCCCACCAGGCTCCTTGGTCCATGGAATTTTCCAGGCAAGAATACTGCAGGGGGTTGCTATTTGCTATTCCAGGGATCTTCCCAACCCAGGGATCAAACCCTGGTCATCTGCATCTCCTGCATTGATAGGTGGATTTTTTACCACTGTGCTACCTGGGAAGCCCAGTTACTATAATAGCAGGGCCAATTGACTCATTATTACAAGGACAGGATTGCTGCTATCATATATAATGAGCAATATATAATGCTGCTATCATATATCATATATATCAGAGAAGAGGATTCTGAAACTCAGAGGATTTCCTGGGGTGCCCCCTGGGTGCTCCCATGGCCAATTTTAACTGTGAAGAGGCAATTAGAGCAACCCCAGCCTCCTTCCAACATGGAAGGAGGACTCAGACCCTTCAGGGATGAAGATCTAGGTGAAACCACCACACAAGCAAAATTGGTGGCCAAAATAAGCCCAGGAAAAGATGCTCAGCATTATCAGTCATTAAGGAAATGCAAATACAAACCACAATGAAATATCACTTCCCACCCACTGGGATGCCCACACTCAAAAAGAAGAACAAGCGAGGATGTGAAAAAATTGGGGATGTAAAATAGTACAGTTGCTTTGGAAACAGTGTGGTGACTTCTCAAAATGTTAAGCTTTGAGTTACCATATGACCAAGTAATTCCATGCCGAGGTATCTACCCAAGGGAAATAGAAGCATATGTCCACACAAATACTTGTACACAGATGTTCATGGCAGCACTGTTCATCACAGTCAATAAGCAGAAGCAACCCAAATGTCCACTGAATGGATAAACAAAACAGCATATTCATACAGTAGAATATTATTCAGTCATAGAAGTGAAGTACTGATACATAATACAGCGTGGACAAACGTTGAAAATACTGTGCTCTGTGGAGGCCAGCATGGAGGTTCCTTAAAAAATTAAAAATAGAGCAGCATGGAATTATCATATGTGAAAAAGATAGCCAATGAAAATTTGCCATGTGAATCAGGGAACTCAAACTGGGGTTCTGTAGCAACCTAGAAGGGTGGGATGGGGAGGAACGTGGGAGGGAGGTTCAAAAGGGAGGGGATATATGTATACCTACGGTTTATTCATGTTGATGCATGGCAGAAACCAACACAATATTGTAAGGCAATTATCCTTCAGTTAAAAATAAGTTTAAGTTTTAAAAAACATTGGGAAAAAAAAAAGAAAAAACTAAAAATAGAGTTATCATATAATCCAGCAACCTGACTCCTGGACATTTATCCAGAAAAGATGAAAATTCTAATTTGGAAAGTACATGTACCCCATTGTTCACAGCAGCACTATGTACAATAGCCAAGACACAAAAAGAAAGCTAAATGTCCATTGATAGATGAATGAATAAAGAAGATATGATTATATATATGGTATATATGTGTACACATGTATATATCGTGAGACATAAAAAAAAGAATGAAATAATGCCGTTTGCAGCAACATGGATGGACCTTGAGATTATCATAGTAAGTAAAGTAAGTCAAATATGTTATCGCTTATATGTGTAATCTAAAATATGACACAAATGAACTTATTTGCAAAGCAGAGAGACTCACAGACATAGAAAATAAACTTAGGAATTCCTTGGCGATTTTGTAGTTAGGACCCCCCCCCCTTTCACAGCCAAGGGCCTGGGTTCAATCCATGGTTAGGGAACTATGATCCCGAAAGCCGTGCAGTGCAGTCGAATTTTTAAAAAAGCTCCCCAGTGGGGTTTGTACTCCAGTTACCCACAGCAGTAACCTGTTCCATGAAACACTTTTAATTGGCTTCCTTCCTTTCCCTGTCTCATGACTCTTAATTCCCTACTGACGCTTCTTGGGATCAACTGCCAAATAAACTGTGCGCATGTACATCCTGTCTCAGGATCTGCTTCTGGAACTCAGTTCCAGGCAGGGGTTCCCCAAAGGCCATCAGTACATACAAATTCAAATTTACATTTTATCCTTTCAGCAAACCAAACGGATGCCGAGGTGGGGGGAGGGGCAATAGATTGTTTCTCCTGAATTACTTTTTGGCCCTGGGAGGAGGCAAGTGAGAATATCTGAGGACACTAGGCATTTTCAAGTAAGAGGGACAACTCTTTGAGATTCTTAGAATTCCATTGGCCCCAACACATTTCCAACAGTTGCCAACGTTCCCTAGACTATTTCGTCATATAAGAAGCTATCATTGTGGGGCTTCCCGGGTGGCTCAGTGGTAAAGAATCAGCCTGCCAATGCAGGAGACTTGGGTTTGATCCCTGATCTGGGAAGATCCCACATGCCAAGGAGCAATTAAGCCTGTGCCCCACAACTACTGAGCCTGTGCTCTAGAGGCCGGGAGCCAAAATTACGGAGCCCATGTTCTCAGCTACTGAAGCCTGCACACCTAGAGCCTGTGCTCTGCAACAAGAGAAGCCACCACGCTGAGAAGCCCAGTGCACTGCATTAGGCAGTAAACCCCGCTCGCCACAGCTAGGGAAAAGCCTGCGCAGCAACGAAAACCCAGCACAACCAAAAAATTAGTTAATCAACTTTCTCAAAAAGAAGCTACCATTATGTGCATCAGCTGTACTTCAATTTAAAAAATAATTAAATTTTTAAAAAGGAAGCTACCCATCTTGAAAGAATCTTGTCCCATAGGAGTGGATTCATGCCCTGTGAGATTTCCCCAGGCTTTTCTTTTAGGAGAACCTTTGAAGATGTCTCTGGCAGGCTGACAAGTGTTTCTAGATGTAGTCTATGTACCTTCACTAGGACAATATACATGATCTGAAGTGGGTATTTTGGGACTTTCCTGAGGCCCAGTGATTAGGACTCCATGCTTCCACTGCCAGGGGACCAGGTGTGATCCCTGGTGGGAAAAATAAGGTCGCTGCAAGTGCTGGGGCCAAAAAGAGGGTTACTTTAAGTAAAGGAGCAAGTAAGCCTTTATATGTCACCCCAGAAGCTTAGATTGTTTTTCTGTGGTTCCATGAAGTACATCTGAATGTGACTTTCGAGGGACCTGAAAACAGACAGATGCTGCTTTGAGGCCATAAGTGGCTCAATGGTAAAGAATCTGCCTGCCAGTGCAAGAAATGCAGGTTTGATGCCTGGAGCAGGAAGATTTCCTGGAGGAGGAAATAGCAATCCACTCCAGTACTCTTGCCTGGGAAATCCTACAGACAGAGAAGACTGGTGGGCTACCGTCCATGAGGTTGCAAAAGAGTCAGACATGACTGTGCAACTAAGCAAACGGGGTCCTGGCAGACAGGGATCCCTGATAGTTTTCTTTCTTTTTTTCCTTTTTTAAGTGGGTGAGTAGGAGGGAGGTGTGTGAACAGTGTCTCTGTAGGGAGAGGAGGCACTTAATAAACCAACTCTAATTTGCTGGGTAGAGTTTGGGGCAGTGTGACTAAGGAGTTAATTAGCTTCAGGTCTGGGCTGGGGCAGGCCTACCTGGGAATGACCTGAGATCTCTGAGTTCACACAGCAAAATAGAATAGCTGCTACAGAAAATAGTTTGTTGGTTCCCCATGAAAGTTAGACATAGAGGGCTTCCCTGGTGGCTCAGTGGTAAAGAATCTGCCTGCCAGTGCAGGAGACATGGGTTCCATCCCTGACCCGGAAAGATCCCACGTGTGGTGGAGCAGCTAAGCCCACACGCCACAACTATTGAGTCTGTGCTCCAGAGCACAGAAGACACAGTTACTGAAGCCCGGGCACCCCGGAGCCAGTGCTCCAGACGGGAGAAGCCACCGCAGTGAGAAGCCTGCACACTAGCCCCCGTTCCCCACAGCTAGAGAAAAGCCCGCACATTCACCAGCAAAGGAACGGATAAACAAAACTATACAACAGTATGTCTTTCAGCCATATAAAAGGTGGACAATTAGTCAGCAAAAAGTACCAATACATGCTACAACATGATAAACCTTGAAAATACGGATGAATCTTCAAAACGTGATGCTAGGTGAAAGATCAGATCAGATCAGATCAGTCACTCAGTCGTGTCTGACTCTTTGCGACCCCATGAATCGCAGCACGCCAGGCCTCCCTGTCCATCACCAACTCCCAGAGTTCACTCAGACTTGCGTCCATCAAGTCAGTGATACCATCTAGCCATCTCATCCTCGGTCGTCCCCTTCTCCTCCTGCCCCCAATCCCTCCCAGCATCAGAGTCTTTTCCAATGAGTCAACTCTTCGCATGAGGTGGCCAAAGTACTGGAGTTTCAGCTTTAGCATCATTCCTTCCAAAGAAATCCCAGGGTTGATCTCCTTCAGAATGGACTGGTTGGATCTCCTTGCAGTCCAAGGGACACTCAAGAGTCTTCTCCAACATCACAGTTCAAAAGCATCAATACCAGACAGCAAAGACTACATAGTGCATCATTTCATCTGTATGAAATGTCCTAATTAAGCAAATCCATGAAGACAGATTATGGTCAGGGCAGGACTGAAGGAGGCAAGGTGGTGTTAGCAGGCATGAGTGGGCAATGACTGCTAATGGGCGCAGGGTTTCTTGTGGGGTGATTAAAATGTTCTGAAATTAGTGATGATGGCTGCATGACTCTGAATATACCTGAAGCCACTGAACTGTATATGTTTAAAAGGTAAATCTTATGGTATGTGAATTAGATCTCAAGAATCCTGTTATAAAGATTGTTGTTGCTCAGTAGTTAAGTCATGCCCAACATTTTGCGACCCCATATGGTGACAAGTAAGCACTTGAAAAGATGCTTCTCATTATTAATTATTGGAACTATATACATGAGATACTCCCACATATCTGTTAGAATGACTTAAACAAAAAAAAAAGGAAAAAGACTGAAAATATCAAGAGCTGACAAGGTCGTGGACCCGTGGGGAGTCTTATACATTGTTGGTGGGAATGCAAGATGGAGCTACTTTGGAAAACAGTTTGGCAGGGTTTTTTTGGAAAGTTACATGAACAATGGCTCAGCAACTTATTCTTGGGTATTTACCAAAGATAGATGAACACATGTTCATACAAAAACCTAAACCTGAATTTTATAGCAGTGTCATGCATAATCGCCCAAACAAGAAACAACTTAAGGACTTCTCTGCAGTCCAGCAGGTAAGACGCCGAGATTCCATTGCAGAGAGCATGGGTTCAATCCCTGGTAAGAGAATTAAGATCCCATAAGCCCATCCCTGGGTCAGGAAGATCTCCTGGAGGAGGAAATGGCAACCCACTCCAGTATTCTTGCAAGCACAATCCCACGAACTGGGGAGCTTGGCAGGTACAGTCCCTGGGGTTGCAGAGTCTGATGCAACTAAACATGCTTGCATGTTCAACAGTATATAATAAGCTGCATGCAGCCAAAATAAAAGGCAACCCAAATATTTCAGCTGATGAGTAACCAACCACGATGTACCCATACAATGGAAGATGCGTCAGTGACAGAAAGGAAGGAACTATGGCTTCAACAGCGTGGATGAATGTCAAATTAAACAGGTTAAGTGAAAAAAGTCAGCCTCAAAAGGCAACATACATACACTATCGGGACATCCCCTGGCAGTCCAGTGGATAGGACTCTGTGCCTCCAAAGCAGGAGCCATGAGTTCCATCCCTGATCAGGGAACTAGGATCTCACATGCTGGTATAGTGGAGCCAAAAAAAAACAAAAGGCAAAATACAGTATGAAGCCATTTATAGGATGAATGGTAAAATAGCAGAAAGAGAAGACAGGTCAATGGTTGCCTGGGACTGGCAGTAGAGCAAGGGGCTGACTACACAGAGGAGCACATGGGAATTTTGGATGCAATGGTGCTCGGCGATGTGACTGTATTCTGCCAAAAATCAGAAACCTGTAAGCTAAGATGAATGAATTGTTCTGTGTGAAAATTATACTTCAGTGAATCTGACTTCAAAAGAAAAAATATGAAAGCAAAGGGGGAAAGAAAGTAGTCTTTCTGCTCATATGGCTGGACCAACCATCTAACTCCATCTTTCCTTCCCAGAAGGCAGTCTCTTTTACCAGCCTGTGTATCCTTTCAGCTTCTCAGAAATATTCTAGATATATACAAGTGCATATATACATATGTATGTATGCATACACAATATGAAGTGAAGTGAAGTTGCTCAGTCGTGTCCGACTCTGCGGCCTCATGGACTGTAGCCTACCAGGCTCTTCCGTCCGTGGGATTTTCCATGCAAGAATACTGGAGTGGGTTGCCATTTCCTTCTCCAGGAGATCTTCTTGACCCAGGGACTGAACCCGGGTCTCCCGCATTGTAGGCAGACGCTTTACCATCTGAGCCACCAGGGAAGTCCCATACATGTCCCATATATGTATACATATAATTTTAGAAGCCTATTATACACTGGGTTTTACTGTGCTTTGCACTTTATATATCTTGAACATCCTCCCATATCAATACATAGCAGGTTGTCGCATTCCTTTTTTCTTTTTTTGAAGCAGGCAGATACCGTGGCTGAACTCAAGCTGCAGACCACCTCCCCTGGAAGGTAAGCAGCTGCTGAAGTGTAGCAATTCACTTTGTTTAACCACCACAGCTGGAGTTGCCCTGTTTACAAGTAGTCTGCTAGAGATTTCAGCAGGGGTCATGTATAGAATGTGAGGTTCCTCTTCTCTGGATCTCCCTTTCCAGGATTTCCCCCTCAATTTCCAGACTCAGTGTTCATGAAAGGGAAGCCTATGGCTCAATCGGGAAAGAATCTGCTGGCAATGAAGGAGACCCAAGTTTGATTCTGGGCCCCGAAGATCCCCTGGAGGAGGAAACAGCAACATACTCCAGTACTCTTGCCTGGAAAATCCCATCAACAGAGGAGCCTGGCGGGCTACCGCCCATAGGGTTGCAAAGAGCCAGATACGAATGAAGCAACTTAGCACGTGTTCATGAACACTCAGCCCTCTGACTCTTCTGGGCAGTAAACCCAGGAATTCTGACAGAGTTGTAGCCACCCCACCTCCAGCACCTCCACTTAGCACAGATGTGTGCTGCCTTTGAAAACAGGACATTCACCCGGTCCTGTCCTTTTATTCTACGTAACAGCCACCACCTACACCTGCCTGTCTCTAGTCATTCTGCAGTGCCCTCATGCATGCTAAGTCACTTCAGTTATGTCCAACTCTTTTCGACCCTCTGGACTGTAGCCCACCAGGCTCCTCTGTCCATGGGAATCTCCAGGCAAGTATACTGAAGTGGGTTGCCATGCCCTCCTCCAGGGGATCTTGCCAACCCAGGGATCGAACCTTCGTCTCAAGTTTTCTGCATTGCCAAGTGGGTTCTTTACCACTAGCGCCACCTGGGAAGCCTTCGGGTCATTAATTAATTTATTTATTTTTTTAATATTCTGTCCAGCATTTATCACTGTTAACTGCATGTGACTGATCTGGGGCGTTATAAGTCCTTGACTGGAAGAGGGACTTTGCCTCACTCTTTTTAACTGCCACCTTTCACCTTCAGGACCACATTGCAAGAAGGGTAATATTCTTGCCTCTTGTCTGCAGACCAAAGTGTCATATGGGTGCATTGGACCCCAGAGCATTGGAGCATTTTGAGATTGAGTGTGATTTTTGTCCCCAAAAGATTTTATTTTTTAGCCATTTTAAAAAATTGAAGTGTAGGGAGGGTCGCAAAGAGTCGGACACGACTGAGTGACTTCACTTTCACTTTAATTTACAATATGTTAGTTTGACGTGTACAGCAATGTGATTCAGTCATATATTATAAGTATATATAATATATGTATGTACATACATACATATTATATTCTTTTCCATCATATGTTATAGCAAGATACTGAATGTAGTTCCCTGTGCTATAGGTCATTATTATCTACCTAAGGGGAACTTCCTCCTTCCTGATCCAGGGATCTAACCCACGTGTCTTATGTCTCCTGAATTGGCAGGTAGGTTCCGTACCACTAGCAACACCTGAGAAGCCCATAGATAGTAGTGTGTGTCTGTTAACACCAAGTTCCAATTTATCACTTTCCCTGTTTCCATAGATCGCTTTCTATGTCTGTGAGTCTATTTCTGTCTTGTACATAAGTTCATTTATATCATATCTTCGATCCAAATATAAGTGATATCATATGACATTTGTCTTTCTCTGTCTGACTTACTTCACTCAGTATGTTAATCTCTAGGTTCATCCATGTGCTGGAAGTGGCATTATTTCATTCTTTTATGACTGAGTAACATTCCATTGTCTATAAATTATGCATCTTCTTTATTCATTTATCTTTTGATGAACACTTAAGTTGTTTCCTGGCTATTGTAAATAGTGCTGCTATGAACACCAGGGCACATGTATCCTTTCAAATTAGAGGTGTTTGTGTGTGTGTGTATCTTTTCTGCATATATGCCCAGGAGTTGGATTGCTGGATCACATGGTAATTCTGAATTTTTCAAGGAAACTCTGTGCAGTTCTCCACAGTGACTGCACCAATTTACATTGTCACCAACAGTACGGGAGGGTTCCTGTTTCTCCACACCTTCTCCAGCATTCATTATTTGTAGACTTTCCTGTATGATTTTATTTGTTTGTGTATTTTTGGCAGTACTGGGTCTTTGTTGCTGCGAGGGCTTTTATCTCTAGTTGCAATTCGTGGGGGTTACGCTCTAGTTTCAGTGTGCAGACTTCTCATTGCAGTGGCTTCTCTTGTTGCAGATCCCAGGCTCTAGGGCACACGGTCTTCAGTAGTTGCGGCATGTGGGCTCAGCAGTTGTGACTCCCGGGGTCTAGAGTTCAGGCTCAATGGTTGTAGCATGCAGGCTTAGTTGCTCCAAGGCATGTGGGATCTTCCCAGACCGGGGATCAAATCTGTGTCTCCTGCATTGGCAGGCAGATTCTTTAAAACTGAGCCACCAGGGAAGCTTGTGTTTATAGACTTCTTGATGATGACCATTCTGACTTTTGTAAGGTAATATCTCATTGTAGTTTTGATTTGCATTTCTCTAAAAGAGTTGACTCATTGGAAAAGACTCTGATGCTGGGAGGGATTGGGGGCAGGAGGAGAAGGGGATGACAGAGGATGAGATGGCTGGATGGCATCACTGACTCGATGGATGTGAGTCTGAGTGAACTCCAGGAGTTGGTGATGGACAGGGAGGCCTGGCGTGCTGCGATTCATGGGGTCGCAAAGAGGCAGACATGACTGAGCAACTGAACTGAACTGAACTGAATAATTAGCGACGTTGAGCATTTTTCACGTGTCTGTTGGCCATCTGTATGTCTTCTTTGGAGAAATGTCTATTTAGACCTTCTGCCCATTTTTTTTTCTTGCCTTTTAAAAAAAATTATTGGTGTATAATTGCTTTACAATGTTGCATTAGTTTCTGCTGTACAGTGAAGTGAGTCGGCTATATGTAAACATATATTCCCTCCCTCTTGGACTTCTTTCCCACCCTACCCCCCATATTTTGGTTGGATTTTGGGGGGTTTTTTGTTTTTGATGTTATTAAGCTGTATGAGATGTTTGTGTAATTTAGAAATTAATCCCTTTGTATGAGCGTCATTTGCAAATACTTTCTCCCAGTTGTAGTTTGTCTTTTCATTTTCCTTGTGGTTTCCTTTGCTGCACAAAAGCTTTTAAGTTTAATTAGGTCCCATTTATGTACTTCTGTTTTTATTTCTATTAGTCAAAGAGGTGGCTTAAAAAGGATATTGCTGTTATTTATGTCAAACAGTGTTCTATGTTTTCCTCTAGACGTTTTATTGTATCTGGTAAAACATTTAGGTCTTCAACCTATTTTGAGTTGATTTTTGTATATGGTGTTAGAGAATGTATGTTCTAAACTGATTCTTTTACATGCAGTTGTCCAGTTTTCCCAGCAACACTTATTGAAGAGACTGTCTTTTCTCCTTTGTATTGTCTTGACTCCTTTATCATAGATTAATTGGTCATAAGTGCATGGGTTTGTTTCTGAGCTTTCTGTCCTGTTCCATTGATCTATGTGTCTGATTTTGTCCCTGTACCATACTGTTTTGAATACTATAGCTTTGTAGTATAGTCTGAAGTCAAGGAGTCAGCAGAGGAATCTGAAGTCAATTCCTCCCACTCCATTCTCCTTTCTCAAGATTGCTTTGGCTATTGCTTTGGGGTCTTCTGTGTTTCTATACAATTTTTAAAATGTGTTGTTTCAGATTATTGCAGAGATAGATGCACTACCGTGGCTACTGCAGCATTATCCACAACAGCCAAGATATGGAGACAACCTAAATGTCCATGATTAAAGAAGATGTGGCACACACACACACACATACATGCACACACTAGAATACTATTCATCTACAAGAATAAAGGAAACCCTGCCACATGTGACAACTTGAGGACGTTAAGTGAGATAAGTCAGGCAGAGAAAGACAAATACTATATAATAAGACACAGATGCACAGATGTAGAGAACAAACATAGGACACCAAGTGGGAAAGAGAGGAGTGGGATGCATTGGGAGATTGGGATTGACATGTATACACTATGGGTGTGTGTGTGTGTGTGTGTGTGTGCATGCATGCGTGTGTGTGTGTGTGTGCTTGGTCACTCAGTCAGGCTGACTCTTTGCAACTCCATGGACTATAGCCCATCAGACTCCTCTGTTCATGGGATTCTACAAACAAGAATACTGCAGTGGGTTGCCATTTCCTTCTCCAGGACACTTTGGACACTATGTGAGAACCTACATAACTAGTGAGAACCCTCTGTATAGCATAGGGAACTCTACTCCATGCTCTGTGGTGACTTAAATGGGAAGAAAATTTTAAAAAGAGGGGATGTAGTATACGTAAAGCTAATTCACTCTACTGTACAGTAGAAATTAACATATTGTAAAGTATTATACTCCAATAAAAGTTTTTTTAATAAAAAATAAAAATGTTCTAGTTCTGTGAAAAATGTCGTAGGTAATTTGATAGCGATTATGATGTGGGTGTCATATTTTTGGTTTGGAGGATTTTTTGAGAGGGATCTTTTTATTTTGGCAAATGAAATACTTTCAATGTGACCTTAGAAAGGTCACTTAACCTCAGTTCTCATTTATAAATCTGAATAATGATGATGTTTTCCTTACAGGGTGAAACTGATGGTCAGTGCAATAATGCAACAGTGTTTACATGGCACTTAGTCTATGTAGGTATTGCTCTCCAGTGCTTTAGTTTTTCCAGTAACCTGTGAGCGAGGTATTATTATTATCAGCTTATTATCAGCTGCATTGGATGGTGACAAAAACCAGGGCACAGCGAGTTTACCTGGCTTGTCCAGTGCCCCTCACGTAGTATGTGGCAGAGCTGGGATTTCCACCAAGACTATGCGCTGCCTGCATCTGTGCACTTAACCACGTGCAACCAGGAATGTGGAGGCTCTTTATCTTAGCTGTTCATCAGAAACACCTGCACATCCTGCCAAGTCCTGTGAATCAGACCCTTCAGGCTCTGCTTTGGAAGCCAGCTCTGTGCCTAGTCACAGAGTCAGGGCTCAAACATAGTCATCCCTTTCTCCTCCCAGTCTCCCTCTCCCAGCCTCACTGGAAAGGATCTCTACCACCAGCCCCTTCCTCTGCCAAATCACAGACCTAGATGATTAGGGTTACCTTTGACTCATTCCTGCCGGATCTGTGTCACCAGCTTGCACAACAGGTGGAACAGGCTCCAGGAGCTACCGGAAGAAACGGCTCTCCTTTGGATCATCCTTCCCCACCTATCCGCACTGTAACCCCGGTCGCGTGACCACTGGGAATGATGCTATGAGCCATGGTGTATGTGCCACCCAAACTCTGCCTTAAATAGCCACACCTGACAGCTCCATGCTATCCCGGGCCCCTTCAAGTTTCTGGAACCTCCCAGATGCTTCTGAGGATAATTATGGTTCAGCTGTGGTATCAGTCACACTCAAATTGCTCTGAATGTTAACACGAGAGGGGCCTGCCTGAGTTCTCATACTCCTCTAGAACATTCCTTTCTAGATCAAAATTTGTTTAAATGGCTTTTGTGGTCCTATGTGATTGGGCCCTTGTATACGCTTGTGGCCTAAGCTCAGACACTCCCCATCATTATCCGTGCCTCAGCCATCCCAGCCTTTTGACTGTCCCTTGATTATACCTTAAGACTCTTGCACAAGGCATTCATCCCGCCTGGAATCTTCTTAGAACCTCACACTCAAATGTCGCCTTCTCACAGAGGCCTCTCCTGACCATCCAGTGTTAAGTCACCCTCAGCCACCACTCCCATCACTCTCCATCTCCCTAACCTGGTTTAATCTTCTTCATAGCACTTATCACATTCTACAGTTATCTTCTCTCTACTTGTCTAGTTGCTGATTGTGACATTCCTCGACTAGAACAGAAACTCTAGGATAGCAAAAGCCTTGCCCGTCATGTTCACAGCCTTATCCCATAGGCCGAGAACAATGCTAGGAACAAGCTGTCACTCAATAAGCATCCATGAGATGAATGATGCCTTTGTCATCAGCAGCAAATTGAAAGCTGGGTAGACACCAAGACAGGCACAGGGGATAGACACAGCGAGGAACCCCCAACAGAGAGACTCAGTGCACCCACTGGGTTTAAACCTGGCTCTATCACTCCTAACTGTGACCTTGGCCTCACCTCTGAGGGATGCGGCCTCGGGCTTCCTTCTCTGGGCCTCGGTTTTCCTCCTGCATGAAATAAGAAAAAGAATCAGACCTACCTCACAGGGTCATGGTAAAGGTGAGATACTGCGCCTTCAGCAGGCAACACAGAACCCGACCCATCAGATCAGCAATCCTGGGTGCAGAGCTGGGGGGAGGGGCACACACAAAGCCTGAGAGATGGCCTGTGTACCTAAAGGCACCCTATTTGTACTTCCTTAAAGGGTAGATTCAAGGCCACAGCCCCGCTTTAATCTACCAAGCTTGCTATTGCTAGAGAAGCCAGACAGAACCACTTATCAGGAGTCATTTAGTTGTTGTTGTTCAGCTGCTCAGTAATGTCCAGCTATGTGCCACTCCATGAACTGCAGCATGCCAGACTTCCCTGTCCTTCACCATCTCCCAAGAGTCATTTTGGGACCCTACCAATAATTATCCAGCACATTCCAGGTGCCTGCCGGGAGACAGAGCTGAAGCAGATGTAGTCTGTGCCCTCTGAAAACTTAATCCAGGAGCAGAGATAAGATAAAACACAAGGCTGAAGATAACAGAAAAGAAGTGTGAGACGAAAGAAGGTGGGAGACAGTCTCTTGGCAGTGGATCAGCTTTGCTCCTGGTACCCAAGGAGGGGGAACCTCTTCTCGTGGGCCCCTCCGTAGGACACCCCTGCTGTCACATAGAGTCACGGTTAGGAGACCGCCCTGCCCAGCCAGGCACACCCTGTTTTAAATGATGGATCCTATGTGACATCAAGCACATAACTTAACCTCTCTGAACCTCATTGCCTCGTTTATAACATGGGATAAGATTAGGACTTATTCACAGGATTATTGGGAAAATTTAAGGAGGGTTGCATTGAAAATACTTGGCACAGGGCAGGGTGAATAGGAAATGGGTGGCAAACGCCAGCCAGAGCTGTTGTGTTGTTGTTGTTTACCTGAATTGGAAGCGCTTCAAAGAAATATCTCTAGCATTTACCACATGTATTTATGTGGTGCTTCTATGCCAAACATTGTCAGGGAATTATATTAACAACCTTATGAGGAAGATACTAGTTTTTGTCTTTTTTTACACATAACATAAAATGTAAAAATCATTTTGAAATGTACTGCTTAGTAGTGTTAAGTATATTTACTTTGTTGTGCAACAGATCTCTAGAGCTTTTTCGTCTAATGAAACTGAAACTCTTCTCATTTCCCCCTCTGCCGATCCCTACTTTCTGTTTCTGTGTGTGTATAGTCGCTCAGTCGTCTCTGACCCTTTTGAACCCAGGAACTGTAGCCTGCCAGGCTCCTCTCTCCATGGATTTTCCAGGCAAGAATACTGAGTAGATTGCCATTTCTTACTCCAGGGGATCTCCCTGACCCAAGGATCAAGCTCGTGTCTCCCGCATTGGCAGGCACTGGCAGGCATCGGCAGGCAGATTATTTTATTGCTGAGGCACCAGGGAAGCCCACTTTCTGTTTCTAGGAAAGCACAATTTTAACTCTGTCTTACAAATCAAGAAAGTAAGACCAAGGACTTCTTTGATGGTCTGGTGGGTAAGAGTCCCTGCAATGCAAGAGGCTCTGGTCTATCTCTGATTGGAGAACTAGGATCCAGCATACTGCAGGGCACAGCACCCAGCCCCACCCCCCACCCCCCAACCCATGCCCACTCCCCCTCATCCTCCCACCCTGACACCCACCCCCCCTCCAC
>SJYT01013068.1:20734-39461 GCA_006410635.1 Cephalophus harveyi | reverse complement strand
GTTTTCTGCTTATTTGCAATTACCCCCCCCCCCCCCCCCAAAAAAAAACAACAAAAAAAAACACACACACACACAACAAAACAGCCTTTATCCTGAACTTAGGGTAAAAAAAGATTTGGAAGCTGAGGAAAAAGGATTTTCAAAAGACTATTTCTCCATTTCTTAAATTCGTCTTGTTTTTCATTTCATCCGTATTCTTCATGTTTTTGGATCAAAAATGGAAGTGTCAAGTAGAGAGGATCTTTTGAAGCTAACAGGTTACTTACTGAGGTATCTTAAAGGTAGGGAATCATCAGTGTAATTCAGATACTTTAAAAGGTCAATTAGAGAGCATGTGGCATCAGAGCCAGACTTTAAGCTTGACAGCACTGTGTTGATGAGGTGAATAAAGTTGTCTTGGAAAGCTCCTGAACACAGTTGCTATTTGTTCCTACAGTGAACTCTTTTGACAGTTGTTACATAGTCAGCAACTTGATTGTCTGGTATGTGACATAAAGTTTTAGAGTTTTGTTTTTTTCCTAAAGATTCCTCATCTCCCATGCTTCTGGGTTTTTCTTTCTTAGAGCTTGCTTGGAACTTGGAACTATCCTGAACTATGCAAAAGATAATGATGGTAGTCTTACATTAGAAAATTGCATCACTCTAATTGGATACTTAGGAAGATAAAGCTTACTACTTGAAATACATATACCAAAAAGAACCCTTTCCTGAACAATTTATGTGTATGTGCACTCAATCATGTCCAGCTCTTTATGAACCTATAAACTGTAGCCTTCCACCCCTCAGTCTGTGGAATTTTCTAGGCAAGAATACCAGTTAGGTTACCATTTCGTCCTCCAGGGGATCTCCCCAATCCAGGTATCGAACTTGTGTCTCTTACCACTGTGCCACCTGGGAAACCCAATTTATGATAATGTGATTAGAAGGGATAAAGCCAGTAGATCTATAAAAGCTTAAAATGCTTACTACGTATTTGATAAACTTAAAATAATTAGAACAGAAGTTGATAAGTTTAATAATTAGAGCACTTGGTGCTGAGTAACTTAAGTGAGTCAGGTAAACTCAGTAATTTAAAAAGAGTGAACCCTAATACTTGATGGTGTGATTAAGAGAGATGGTTATATTTTTACATATATCCCCCTGTAGTGGATTAATTTTGCAAATTCCTTTCATGGCAGAATTTTTTTTAAACCATCGTTGAATTCATTGATTCATTTTTTGTTTGAATTTCATTCTTAGAGAACTATTGCAAGTAATAGTCCCAAGAGTAGGATAATTCTTCCTGTCTGTCTGCTCAGAAAGTAGCATCTGTGTTCGTCCAGTTGCTTAAGCCAGGAACCCAGGAATTCATGCCTGATTTCTGTTGGAAAGTCTTAAAACATTCTCTTGATTTCTCTGTCACTTCCAGAGCAGATCATTATTCCCTCTTACCTGAACCTACGCAGCAATCTCCTCCTTAGTCACCCTGTTTCTGTTCTTGTTCCTATACATCATTCTTCACTTAGATAACAGAATTTTTGTTTTAATATGAATCAAATTGTCATCATTTTTATTTAAAATCCTTCAATGACTTCCTGTTGTACTTAGAAACAGAATATAAATATATGTAACCTGTGCCTGTGTTTCTAGTCATTCTGTCCTTTTCATCAGCTCTTCTGGCCTTTTTGTGTCATTTTTTACCACATACTTCTCTCTCTGTCTGAAACATTCTTTGCCAGTGTTTTTGCACATCTTATCTTCTCAGTCTTCTCTAAGTCTCAGATGTCAGTTCCTCCGAGGGGTTTCCTTGAATCAACTTTCTATCCAAAGTTGTATCCCACTTTGAATTCTTCATTACAAAGCCTTTTTTCTTTGCTTACAAAGTATTCAAAATGTGTCATACTTTTTAGTCTGTCTTCCCCAGTAGTACTGTGTACAGCCCAGGAAAAGTGAAAGGGAAGTCACTCAGTCATGTCCAACTCTTTGCGACCCCATGGACTGTAGCCTACCAGGCACCTCTGTCTGTGGGATTTTCCAGGCAAGAACACTTAAGTGGGTTGCCATTTCCTTCTCCAGATCATCTTCTCAACACAGGGATTGAACCCAGGTCTCCCGCATTCTAGGCAGATGCTTTACAGTCTGAGCCACCAGGAGAGAGAAAATATCTTCATTCTAAATGACAACTTTTTCCTCATACAGTTCAGATGTTCAGCATTACTGGCTAGAGAACGATTTAGTCTTCCTGAGACTTGGGGTTCCACCTCCATCTCTGGTAGAGGTGCCAGAGCCAAGAACCTGTTGACATATTTGGTGTTAACTCCTTATGGCTTTGGGTATTTGTTCTGACAGTATCAGTAATCTCGATGCAAGGAACATGTGGTTATTAATGTTCTTTTATATTTAAGATGATTTCCCATAAAATTTATGTCCGGTTGAAGTTTTCTAATTCTTGAGGACTATGACTTACCCAAATCTCTGAATAGAAATTCAACTCTTTATCCTTTTATTTACAGAATATACTGATGATAATGCTCTAATTCCTAAAAATTCATCTGTAATTGTTAGAAGAATTCCTATTGGAGGTGTTAAATCTACAAGCAAGACATATGTTATGTAAGTATTTATTAAATCTCACATTTGCAAGTTCTCAAAATACTTTGTGAGAAGGAAAAGGTATACTTTAGAACTGAACTCATTACTTTGTGCTAGTGAGTATGTCTTCTTAAAATTATGAGAATGTTTGTTTTCCTGATTTCTTTCCCCAGTTAAGCTGTAGTCAGAAGTAAGAGTTAGTAGACTTTTTGATCTATGTAGGTAATATTAACAAAAAGCAATGATCTTCAAATAAGTAAATCTTTCCCCTTCATTGGTTTCTATTACCTGGGCACTTTTCCCCTCTACCATTTTTTCACTACAAGAATGTAAGTGTCTTGAAATCTGTCCTAAATATTTTGTCAGCATCAGAAGTATTCAGTAATGCTAGTATTTGCTTCTCATTAATAAGGGACTTTGTTGGGAAGTGATAATGTTTATAGGATTCATGAGCACAGACACTGGAATCAGGCTTAGATTTGACTCTCATTTACTGCTTCATACCAGTTGTGTGAAGTTGTATTTGGGTAAATTACCTAAAGTCTGTACCTCAGATTCCTCAAAATAAAATATATGTAATTCCAAGGAGTTGGAGGAATTCAGTAGTGCCTGGCACATGGCAAACGCCCTTTACTGGAATAAGAATTATAGTGGTAATACTTAGGAATGGATTAGAACTTAAGGTGAGGTGGCAAGAATACATAGAAGAGATGTACAAAAAGGATCTTAACGACCCAGATAATCACGATGGTGTGATCACTCAACTAGAGCCAGACATACTGGAATGTGAAGTGGGCCTTAGAAAGTATCACTACAAACAAAGCTAGTGGAGGTGATGGAATTCCAATTGAGCTATTTCAGATCCTGAAAGATGCTGTGAAAGTGCTGCACTCAATCTGCCAGCAAATTTGGAAAACTCAGCAGTGGCCACAGGACTGGAAAAGGTCCATTTCCATTCCAATCCCAAAGGCAATGCAAAAGAATGGATGGCATCACGGACTCGATGGACGTGAGTCTGAGTGAACTTGGGAGTTGGTGATGGACAGGGAGGCCTGGCGTGCTGTGATTCATGGGGTCGCAAAGAGTTGGACATGACTGTGCGACTGAACTGAGAGCTTAAGGAGTTCACTAAAAGGGCAGGATTATAACTTTATATCTTAGTTTCTCTGCTTTCTTGCAATTTTAATGCTGATAACAGTTATCGGATTGGCCAAAAAGTTTCTTCACGTTTTTCCAAACAGTGGAATGGAAAAACCAAAACGAACTTTTTGGCCAACTCAGTATAATGTGTGAAAATGATAGCAACTTGGGCTATTTAAAAAATACTCAGAGGTAAGATATACTTACTTGAAATTCTGGCAAATTCTCCTTTTGTTCAATGAAATTCTGGCAAATTCTGCTTTTGGTCAATGAAACATTCTGGAATTTGCCAGTCCTAGGAAATGGAATGTGTTCTTGGAATTGAGGTAAAATAAAGTCATTTCTTGGAGCTTTGCTTCATGTGGGCAAGTTTTCTTTCTAAGACTGTTCTCATTTAGTATAAAGTTCTATTCCATATTTTAACATTTGGAGGTTCTTAAATCCTCTGTATAGTAACTTTAAAAGCTGAAGACTTTTTTTCCTTCTGTAAATACCAAGTGAGCTATGTACCTTTAAGTTCATATAATTTTGAGACATTATAAGGGAAGAATTAATTCCTAGAATTTAGTGTGAAGTTATACCTTAATTTCACTCTAATTCAGAGAAGGAAATGGCAACCCACTCCAGTATTCTTGCCTGGAGAACCCCATGGATTGAGGAGCCTGGTGGGCTACAGTCCACAGGGTCGCAAAGAGTCGGACACAACTGAGCGACTTCAATTCACTATACCTTAATTTACTAAGTACTTTGTAAAAATAGCAAACATTCAGTTTCAGGAGATTGTTTTGATACTCAGAAACTTTAGGGAGAGAATTGTTTAAAGTACATGGGAAAATATTTGCCTCTTACAGAATTGCATGTGTAATTCACTGTGTATTTGATTTCTTTTATAATATACTTGCTTCTTGAAGTGTTTTTGAATTTGTTGAGCAAATACTAGTAAATGAAAATTTCATTTTAATCTCAGGACGTTCCAGTCATGTACAAACCAGAAATTCCTTTCATATGCTGTCTAACATTTTTCAGTCAGGATAGCATAAACTTAAAACTGAAACTAAGCCTTTGAAGGCTATATTTTAGCATCTTGACCCTCATATAAAGGAATTTCTTCTTGAGCTTACTTGTGTATATATTTTTAAAAATCAGTTCAGTTCTCCATAACCAACTTATTAAACTTATTCTTTTAATGAAGATACGCTGTCAAACTGTTGAGTTTTCTGGAAGATAGAGTTTCTATTTTATCTTGGTCACTGTGTTGAGACTTTTAAAGAGATGAAACTGCCAACCTGTCTTTCTGGATTTGAAATTTAGTTTTTGGAGCACAACAGTTTCTCAGGGCTCCAAATTATAAAATATTTACAGTAGTAGTCTTGGTGTAAGGTAATTCAGGGTATGAAAATTCTCATCTGTGCCTATTAAAAAAGTGAGGATTAATATAATTGTTCAGTCTATTAAGAAATAGCCACAAAGTTTCTTGAATAACAAAATCCTCATACTACCTTTCAGAAAACATTTATTTTAGGTAGAAAGATACACATCTATTTTATAATTACCAAGTATGGATTTTTTTTTTAAACCAAAAATGCATCTTAAACTGTTCAAAGGTAGTAAAAATTAAATAAGGTAGTATATTTATTACTTCTGAAATTGGTTGTTTTTAAATCTTTGTGCCAAGGAAAAATTGTGTTCCTAAAAAAATGTATGATTAGAGAGAGATGTTTTTAGCACAAAAATTCATTAATGGCTACTCAGAGAGTTAATGCTGTTTTTCTTTTTGTCTTTTTAGAAGTCGAACTGAACCAGTGATGGGAACTTCAAAAGCAGTATGTAAAAACACAATCTCACACTTTTTCTACACGTTGCTTTTTCCTTTATAATGTAGCAGTGAAGTAAATCATTTTTAGAACGTAATATTCAATTGATCATAGTACATATTGTAAATAAAATGTATTTTGATGACAGCTCAGTTGAATATGGATATATGTGGCATAATTTGCACACTTTATTTTGTAGAAATGGGTAATTTGTGCCCAAAAAGCACTGTTTCATATTAAATATGATAGCATTCTCCCTGTATGACACTGTGTTGTACAGTTAATGTATGATCCTTTTCAGATCATGTAGGTTTTACACTAATGAACATGGTGCCATGTTCTGCATCTGTCTGTCTATAGTTAGTATTTTGTATGTATGTACAGGCTGTTGTGTGCTTTTTGTTTCCTGCAATAAAAAACAATGTTTGGAATGTATATTTTGCCATTTTCACGTTGTATCACTTAGTTTTTTTTGGTTTTTGGGTTTTTTTTTTTCTTTTTTTCTGCCTGATTGATGGCTTTGAAAAATGCATTAGCAACATCCAAAGCTTATATTTAAAGTTTGATGCTTTCTCCAAGTTCAGACACATCATAGAGCTTTCCAGAGACCATTGACGCAGCTTTTATTATTTAGTTTTGCTTTATTTGGCAGTTTTGAGCTCCTATTCTTTGTTTACATCTGTACTGTAAAGTGAAACCTGGAATTGGGCCCCCACAAGTATACAATGTCTCGTCGATGATTTTGATGATTTTATACAGTTGAGTACTCAAGTTTTAATAGAGATCTTTTACTTCTAGTCTGCTCAGTTGTCCAAATTAAAATATTTCCCTCTTTCTCATAAGATATTAAAATGCTGCATTAATTGTAAGCTAACTGAAAGCTGTAGCTTATCAAAGGTAACTCCCCTTAACCAGGTTAACATCTTAATAACCTTAAGTATGACACCATTTTGACTTTGAGCTTTTAAGTAAAAGGTAGCAGCATTCCTAAGTTGTAGGGTGAAACACCCGGTTCAGAACAGAGATCTGTAGTAATTGAGTTCTGTGAAACTTGATGGTTCTCTAAACATTTGAGTGCGCAGGCTTGATTTGTACACAATACAAGATGTCTGAAATCCTCACTTAGAATTTAAGGGTATTGCTTGCTCTTTCAACTTTATCCTTTTAAAATACTAGTGATCTTTTAATTGTGTATCAGGTATTTTCACTAACCTTGGATCATTGAATCTTAAACACGATAACATATAGAATATCTGAACTTTGGACTTGTTTTCTAAAGTATATGACCTTTAGTTCTCATGGAACTAAATATAGTGATTCAAAAATCAAAACTTAGTGTTTTGGGAGTTTTTTTCCGAGAAACCCCATATACCAAAAAACCCCCAAAACCCACAAAAAAAAAAATAAGCATAATGCTGTAAAAACTGTCCACAAGTTTCTGTTTTGCTGGTGATTGGTTTAAAACTGATTTTTATGTATCCAAATGCTAGCACAAATTAGATTGACTATACTGGTGACTGTAGTAGTTAATGTAACACATTTTGTATGAAGTACATTTTATACAGTATTTAAACTAATTCAGATGAAGTTTTATTTCTTGAAAACAATTATTTCCTTTTTGTTTATTAGCATGTGTATAAACACAGATCACATGTTCATAAATAAAGTTAACATTCTTTTAGCCTTGTGTGTTCCCTGGCATGTCTGTATTACACTTATAAGAAGCAGTTTATTTTATGCTTATTTAGGTTTCTCTTTTCTTTCTTCTTTTTTTTTAAAAAAATAACTAAAAGTGGCTTTAATTTTTAGGTAGAATTATTTGAAGTGGAGAAATTAGATAACATAATATCCCCATTATTTGCTTGGGGTACATTTGCTGACATTTAAAATACGAGAAAATATATTCATAAAGCATAATTAGTGCCCATCTTAGGAGACTTAGGTGTCTTATGCACATTCACAATTCAGACAAAATCACTAAAGCCAGATTTTTTTATTCTGATTAGTAAAAGTAAATATATGTACATTTTTGGTAACTTAAGCCAGCTCTAATCAAGGATGGCTGTTTCTATATTCCACAGCTTTGCTGTTTGTAGTTATCCTTCTGTGTTGCTATTCCAAAGCTGTGGGTCCTTCCTGCTAACATCAGAATTACATTTTGTAAGATCCTTTCATTTCAGTCGAGTATAGTTGACATAAAAGATTTCAGATTCTTGCTCCCAGAAGCAAGACCACAAACTAGATTTGAGAGAGATAGGTTAATTTTAATCATGACCACGGTGTGCATATTAATCAGGGTTTCTAGAGACTACTTTTTTTAAGTAGGGGTTTTTTAATTGATGTTTAATACATATAAATTCCTACTCATTTTAAAATCATTTCTTGTCAGCATTTTCACTTATTTCTTAATATCTTGATATATGTAGAAAACAGTTGGATGCCTTTCTAAATTTGTGGTAAATTATACCTCCTTGTATTTTTATAGGATATTAAAGTGCTGTATATAGGGGCTTCCCTGATAGCTCAATTGGTAAAGAATCTGCAGATTATTTGGTGGGAAAAAAGTGATTTAGATGCTGTTGACTATCTAAAAGCACTCATAACTAAATAAATATATGCTCCTAATAACAAGTTGGCCCAAAGGAAGAATAGGAAAGCCTGGCATAATAACAAAAAGACAGCTGTATTTTAGGAGAAGAACAACAACAAAAAAGTTAGATTTTTTGGTTTCAGCAGTAAAAAAGTGTAATATAACTGCTGCTTGCTTTCTAAGGAAGTGATCAGCATGCATATTCTATATAGTAAAAGGCTATTTTAAAAGGCTATTAATTTGTTTCTTTGATTAGAAACATAGTATAGGTGATGGTTGACAGCAGTTTGTTCAGCCCTTATTTCTTAAAATTCAGATAATTCCTGGTTGATATAAAATGTTAGGCTCCTCAAAATAGATTGAATAGGTCAGAATTTTTCTGGATAAAAATAGGCTGTGTTCTTTCAATTTTTCTTTCCTAAATTTACCTGTTGAGATATTCATTCTTTAAGGAAAGAACACTTCAACCCACTGATAGATTATATGGCTAGGAATGTATATGGGGTTAGTGCATTATGGACTCTATGGTCCTTCAATGTGGAGCTGAGAACCTTTTGTTTAGATAAACATCCCAGCAGTAATATCCATCAAACTTGCTTTTAAAACTCTTAAGACATGTATAAGATGTGTTTTAAATTTAGCCAACATTAGTTTTATTTCTATTTATTGGATTCCTGCTGTGGTGGCATTAAGCTAAGAACTACATATTGAAACTGGTTACATTTCTATTTGGGGCTCCAAGTCATGCTGCTTTTTTTTTTTCTTTTTTTTTTTCTTTTTTCAAATACTCTCAGTTCTTTGGAATCCTTGAAAAATGCATGATGAAGACTCACTTTTTTTTTTTTTCTTTGATCCAGACATCTTGTTACATTCTCTCCATTTTAAAGAAGAGTTCTGACCAGTAATGCATGAGAAATTTGTAACATGTTGAATAAGCAACCCACTTACTACATAGGAAGCTGATAATGTTTTCATTTTGGTACACTTGTAGGGAAATCATGTCTTTAGAGTTACATGCTAAAGATTGTATGTGTGTATACATATACACACCCATGCATAAACACTTTTTAAAAACTGATATTAATATAGTTCAGGGGAACAAATAATGAAGCACTTTTAAATACATTTGAACATACATGTTTTAAAGCCCTCTTATATCCATGTTTAATACTTGCTCCCTTTGATTAAAGTAACTATTTCCCCTACATATTGAAGTCCATCCTGTAACTGCTCTGTTTGCCCTGCCCCGGGATGCCTTTTGTTTCCCTTTATTTGGCTTAAAATTTTTGCCCTGTTAAAGCTGTGGTTTCTTTGGCGAGATTAGCTATTGATGCTTTGCATGGGAGAATAAACTTATTCAGACCGAGCAGTACATACTCAAAAGAGGGGGAAAGTAGCAGTTATTTGGGAGCTGTTTTATTAAAGCAATTATCTGAGCCTTTAAAGAGCTGCTTGTTTTTACAAGGTTGTATGCTGGCATTATAAGAAAGTTAGAAAGATTTCTTATTCTCTCTTCTAGTGTACATTGTCTTGAGCATCATTAGTTTTAGAGACCACTGATAGACCTGGGACTCTTACTTAGTATTTAATCACCACACTGAGCAGCTTTCCTATCCTTTTCTTTACTGTTTTCTCATTGTAATAGAATCCCCTTCAACCATTAGCTTTTATTTACTGTATGGGAGATGTGTGGAGAAGGATAAGTGGGGTGAGCTACATTTCAGCTTAAAACAAGATAACATTCTTTCGAAAACTTCTAATAAAAATACCCAATATTTGAACATTAAGTGGCAGTAGGGAGTAAATGATCACTTTCAGATGTTTTCAGTGTGGAACTTGAATGTGTGTTTAATTTTTTATGAACAGATTGATGACTCTTCTGCGTCTATTTCTCTGGCCCAGCTTACAAAGGTATATATATATTCTTGAAAATATAAATCTTTTTCTAACATCGTAATTTTTTTTAATGTGGAGCGATTGTTTTAAGAGGGGTTGGGGGAGGAAATACTTTGCAGAAACATTTGTACATATTATTACTATCCTGTAAAGAGTAGCTGCTGTTTTGAGAAGATAGGGGGAGTATTTTGCTTCACCATAATGTTGGAGTATTCATCTTCAAGACAGAAGAAACAAATGAAAGAAACACTTGCTTGCTTTTTTTCTTATACATTTTGTTTAATTATACATTGGAAACTAACAGATTTCTGGAGGAATTCCCTGATTTTGGCTGTAAATTATGTGGACTTTACGCAGCCAAAATAGAAGCTTTCCTTTACATGGACAATTGCGTGGTTATTTCTTGAATATTTGAATTGATCCCTTGAAAGTTAACGTTTTAAATGTGATACAGTTGTTTCTCTATGCTATAGACTTGTAGTCTGTCTGCATTAGAAAAAGTTTTAAACAACCTAATTTGTTTGAACACAGACTACATGAATTGTATAAATGTATAAAGTTGTTTGCAGGAATATACCACTGTGTATGTTTGGCAGAGGGGCAAATTGTTACCTCCTGAAGTCATTGTATATGCCATGTTTTGCGATAAGATTGCTTGCAGTTTTCTGCTCAACAGTGTGTACCTTTTGTTTGGGAAAGCACTAGTGATGGATTAATTTTTAAAACAATAGACTTAGTTTGCAAATTATACCTTTAGGGGAAAAAAGGCAAATAATAGAGAACAGGCAGTGTTTTGAGGGCCAAGAAAGAAGTTTTCCAAAAATCCTTTTTTCCCCTGCTATCAGAAATATAAAATTAAATTTAGCAACCAAAGTGAATGATAGACAAGTTTTCCATTAGTGCTGTCCCTCTCTTGTCCTTGGCTTTGTTGTAGGTTTTGTCCTTATCCCCTAGAATGTATCCCCAAAATGTCCTAGTAACAAATACAGCTTTTTAAACTCCTGTTGTGGGAAAAGTATACGTTAAAGTTGATAATTCTAAAACCAACCTCAATAATTTTTTAATGCAAAGTGGTTTAGCATAGAGTTAACATCTTTAGCAACTTATAGTTCACTGTTTAAAGTCTTCTGTACTGTAAGGACCATATTTGAGTTCTGGTCTATTCCTCCATTGTTTCTTTGTGGGAAGCAGTTGGGGAGTTTTGGAGGTTTGGGGGACTTTTTTTTTTTTAACTATTTGTAAGTTAATGTTTGGGTTCAAACAAATTAGTTGTTCAACATCTGTAATCCAGTTTTTTGTAAATGTTGCTGTTGTTCTAAGCTCTGTTAATGTTAAGCATTCTTTGTATATAAAATTACAATAAAGTGTTAAAACTGGTTGCTTGTTTTGTGGATGAATGTAAAGCTAAAACCTAATGAATGGCTGATAATGAGTGCTAGATGCTTGAAGATCAAATTATTAGGACTCACTCCCTTAGACCCTGCTTATTATCTAGACTACTGTATGTAATACCTCAGAGATGAAGTTCATAATCTTTGAAGAGTTGGATTTATAATTTGAATGCTCAGTGCATATGCTTTGCACTTAATTTTAAATTTGGCACCACTACTTAAAGAGCCTTCTGATTCCTAGTATCTGCTGCATAATATGTTCAGTGTCCTATCCCCAACCCTACCTCTAAGTTGTGTGCTTGACACTTGATGCTTAATGCTATGACACTTGAATTATTTTTAATATTTAAAAATTTCAAGTGTTTCTCTAACGTAATCTCAGTTTTTAACTTAGAAGAGTAGTATGTAAATCTTAATGTAAGGTACAAACAGGGTCTAAGGTTTGAGTGTCCCCAGAAGGACTTTCTTCAACCCCGTAGACACCCAGACATCATGTAATGACCTAAGGCACTCCCCATGCCTCTTCTAGGTTATACTTGTAAATAACTGTTTTTATGCAAGATTAGATATTGCTCTTTACAGGATGAGTGGTGTTGTCTTTGGCTGTGTGGTCTTAAATGTGTTTCTAATGTGTGTGTCAAATAATTACCTGTTAAACAGACTGCCAATCTGGCTGAAGCCAATGCTTCTGAAGAAGATAAAATTAAAGCAATGATGTCGCAATCTGGCCATGAATACGACCCAATCAAGTAAGTTTATAAGTACTTTATTCTAATACGTACTTTGGGGTGGTACTTAACAGCCCCTCATGACAAAAGCTTTTTTTTTTCTTTATTTAAGTCTTTGTGTACATGTAACTTTTTTTTTCCCTTTCAGTTACATGAAGAAACCTTTAGGTCCACCGCCTCCATCTTATACTTGTTTCCGTTGTGGTAAACCTGGCCATTATATTAAGAATTGCCCAACAAATGGGGTAAGTTCAAACTAAAATTTTTCCTTAGCCATATTATTTCTCTTGGTAAACATTGGCTTCTATGTTATAGTGGCAAATGAGCACAGCTTTTGGAGCCAAACTGCCGGTATCAAATCTTGACACTGCCACTGAGTGAGCAAGTTACATGAATTTCTCCAAGCCTGTTGTTTCTTCTCTGTGAAATGAAGATAGTGATAGTACTTACCTTACATGGCTGTTGTGAGGATTAAATGAGATCATACATGTAAAGCTCTACAAATAATACAAGCAGATAGTAAATACTGTGTGTTGGCTAATATTATTAAATAATGGTAACTGCTTTTTCTCTTCCTCCTCTCTCCTTTCCCCTACCTGTAGGATAAGAACTTTGAATCTGGTCCTAGGATTAAAAAGAGCACTGGAATTCCCAGAAGTTTTATGATGGAAGTGAAAGATCCTAACATGAAAGGTGCAATGCTTACCAACACTGGAAAATATGCCATACCAACTATAGATGCGTAAGTATTCAAATTAGGTATGATCTGTGGAGATTACAGTCAATCCAGGCGATAGTGTTTTATTTAATCTTGGGCTTGTAACTTGGCTACTTGGATTCCTTATAAACATTGTATACCAAGTCTTAGTCTATATGTTGCATTTCTGTGTTAAGAATGAGAGGCTGCAGTCTGCTCCATTTAAAGCAAATTAAAAATGTATTTTGGGGTTTTTGTTGCCAGTGAGTGCCACTTTCCTTGTGGTCTTCTAATTTTTCTTTTTTCTGTCATTCCCTGCTTTCTTCCTCATTCACATACATACTCCTACATAATCCTGTATGCTGTTTGAATCTTTTAAATGAACAAGATAAATGTCTTAGACTTCTTAAGAAACAAGAGGCTTAAGAATAAAAGTTCTGCAAGATATCAAGGCAGATTTAAATGTGAAGATTAAAGGAAATACTCAAGTATCTTGACTAGTTTGGATATACTGTGTGAATCTTAAGATTCTAAAGTATGGTTTATTTTATAAACTGTTAGTTCAGATCTGTTATATAACAGTTCAGAACTGTTTATCTGTTATAAACTGTTAATAGCTCTGTAAGCCATACCTTAATGCTTATTTTTCACATTTTCAGGTTTTATTTTAGGAGCCAATTTTTAATGAAATGAGTAGACAGTAAACCCAGTGGCATAGTTCGGCTAGGTAACTTCCCATTTTGTCTGCTTTTATTAATACTTTTAATTATCTTTTGATTACCCTCAACAGTTGCAAACTCACACAATATAAAACGCAGTATTAAGTGTTCCTTAGGACTGTGACTCTGTAACTTTATTGTAAATAAGAATCTCTTGCAGAAGTGTGTTAAACTAGTCTAGGTGCCCTGTCCCACTCCTCTCCCCTGCCCCCGAGGGATTATATTCTCAGTCTGCATCTTTAACAAGCCCTCCAGGAGAATATGAGGTTAGAGGATGCTCAAGGCATGCCTTGAGAAACATCAGTTTAAAGAATAGATATCCATGTTCCCAGTGACAGAATGTTTATTAAGAACAGTTTTTGTCAGCTTTGTGCTGTATTATCAAAATCTGATGAGCAGGTAAGGACAACAAAAATGCTATGCCTACAGAAAGATGCTGAAAAAAGATTGTTTTTGAGTAGGTAAATACATTGTTTTAGTTAACAGATAAGTATTAATGTTTTTCTAAACTCCGAACCCTGCTCACTTTCTCAACTTCACTCCCATCTATTTTTTATCAGTCTACCATTGTGTGTTTTTGTGGTTTCATCTTAGAACAGTTTGTTGTATGCTGTTTCTAATTCAGACATTTCATACATGCATCCAAACAGTTTTAGGTTGAAATTGATGGCTTTTTACAGACAAAGATTAAGAGCAGACCGCTTCATCTTAATACAATAAGATGTAAATGTAAAAGTATTTAAGTAGAAATTTGTGTTGGAAAAATTAACATCACCTGTAAACTCATAACTAATAATTAACTTCATTGCTATTTAAATACTGGAATACAGAAGTGCATTTGTGCCAAACACACAGCAAATACTGGGGAAAATGGGAACCCAAATATTTTAAATGAAACTTTCACCCTCTCCACTAACACCACTGATAAGCAACTCAGACTCTTCTTCTGTTTCTTTTTCTATCCTCTGTTCTCCTCTTTTTTTTTTTTTTCTTTTCTTTTCTCTCTTTTGGGCAGTGGGAGACTCCTCTTTCACAAATTGGGAACAATGGGGCATAAGCAAATTGATACTTATTTCTGGAATCGTGGTGATGTCTATGGAGCAACTGCAACACAAATAACACACCTAAGGTACCCTGCTCTGTCCAGATGAGATTCTTTCATTTTTAGCATTGAGTTGAACACATTCTGTTCCTGAATGAAAGGGAAAAGATTTCTCTAGGAATTCCTTTGTTTTACAAATGTGCCTGATTACAGAGAAGATGGGGGTATTGGAAGCGGTGGTGATAAGTCTGAGAATTTTTTTGTTGTTTTGTTTTTAATATATTTAATATCCAACATTGCCACAAAATTTCTACAAAAAAATGGACCCCCAAGTATCTAATGAGGTGTTACTTTTAAGTTTTTTACACATTTTTCTAATTAAGTCATTAATATTTCTTGTGCTCAGTCATGTCCAACTCTTTGTGACCCCATGGATTGTAGCCCACCAGGCTCCTCTGTCCATGGAATTTTCTAGACAGAAATGTTGGAGTGGCTTGCCATTTCCTACTTCAACTGTCTATACATAGATTAACCTCTCATAATATTAAGTATAAGACCACTGTTTTGAAGTCTAATTCTGTTTATTAATTATTGATATGATTAGTGACATATTTCCTTTGAATTACCCACCTTAATTGTGTAATGTCAGTACCAGTTTTAGCTTCCTGTAGTGTGACATTCACACTAGTATTTTCACAGGTTTGGAGACTGTTAGACTCAGGAGGAAAAAAAAACTTTTTCCAGGAAACATGGTAGGCTAGAGAATAGTGATTAGGGTGTTGTCATCACTTAAGCTCAAATCCTGTCTCTACCATTTAAATATAACTTTGTGGTACTTGATTGTGTCACTGTACCGCTCTGACTCACAGTTCTTAGAAATACAGAATCTAAGATCCTTTTAGCCAATTTTATGGCTTTTTTTATTTTCTTTCTGTTTTGTTATACTCTCTTAGGATTTTGTTTTATATCTTTTTGTTTAGGGGAGGATATTCATAACTGCTCTCTTATTTTGGAAAGTACTACACTTGTATAAACTAATTTGGCATCATACTAGATTATAAGTTCCCACTATTGTATAGTAGAATATATAAATATCTTGGAAATACTTTCCCATAACAGTGTTAAAACACTAAGACTTTCTTTTACAGAGAAGCATATGCAATTGGGAAGAAAGAAAAACCACCTTTTTTACCAGAGGAACCATCATCATCTTCAGAAGAAGATGATCCTATCCCAGATGAGTTGTTGTGTCTCATCTGCAAAGATATTATGACTGATGCTGTTGTCATTCCCTGCTGTGGAAACAGTTACTGTGATGAATGTAAGAAATGTTGAACCTTTGAAGATACGTATTTTAGAGTATGTGTATTTCCTTGGAAAGGCTCTTAGCAATAATATATATTTAAATTATAAAATATGAATTCTTGATACATTCATCAGTGAACATTTAATAACTTTTTGTTGCTCCTTTTTTTTAAAAAATGTCTGTCCTTTAGAATTGACCACTTGCTTTACCTTCATCAAGGTGTCTTTAGGAGGTTTTATAAAATGTAGGATTTTTGTTTCAAATATGTTTTAAATGGTATAGAGAAATTTTAAAGTTTTGGGGGCCTTAGACATTTCCAAAGTATTTTTTTAAAATAAATCCCTTTGTAGGAACGTGAAAAATAGTTTACTCTAAAATTCCAAAGGGTGATTAAGAACTACGTACGGTCTGTAAACATATTACCCAAACACTTGCCAGGGGATTGCTTGTGACTTTTTTCCCAAGTCATTTATATTATATTAGCACTTGATTCTCTTCTGCCACTTTCCTTAAGTTTTTCCCTTCTTACCCAGATGAAAACAATGTCATCTAAAAATTTGATTGCTCAGTCCTGCTTTGGTCTTTTTCATTTCTAAAGATTGTTTGGGGGGACTTTCTTTGTGGTCCAGTAGTTGAGACTCCATGTGTTTCTGCTAGAGGGGGTGGTATTCATTCCCTGGTCAGGGAACTAAGATCCCCTACGATCCTGCATGCCATGCGGTGCAGCCAGAAGAAAAACAAGAGTTTTGGAATACAAATCTTTGTTATGGAGCCTCTTCAGTGAAGACAAAAGTCAAGAAGAGGTTACTTAAGGCTTGTTTCAGAGTGTGTCTTAAATTTTACAAACCACTTATATATCTGGGGTTTTTTTTACTACCCTGAAGCATAATCAGTGCATCTGTAATTTGGTTTTCCTTCTTACCTGCTGTGCTATAGATGGTTCTGATTTCCTTGCCTGAATAATGCTTCTGCTATATTTAATGCCCTTTCCTAGTGATGCCTTTTAAATTTTGTTTATGCCACATAGCTTATAAGATCTAAACTCCCTGACTAGGTATTTAACCCTGGCCCTCAGCAGTGTGGAGTCCTAACCACTGGACCACTGGGGTATTCCTATGTGATTGCTTTTTTTAAAGCCGTGTATTTACAACATAATGTTTTTGTCTTTTTCTAGGCTGTATTTCTATGTTTTTTCTCTATAATACTCTAGATGTTAGCTAACCAAAAAGAATGGTATTTGAGAAAGAGTGTCCTTTCTCTCAATTTAAATGTTTGTTTAGCTTATATCCATTACTTCTGTGTTTAAAGTAGAGGTTAGAGCAGAGGAGTGATACCAGGAGAGAAATTTTACTTTTAAATTTCTTAATCTAAGAATAGAAATGATTAGTAATGTGTGCTTGGAAAATAGTGTAACTGAACACATATAAACCATCGTTTCAATTCATTGCCAAAAACTGGGTTCCTAACTGTGCTTTTGTTATTATTTAAAATCTTATACATAGGTATAAGGACAGCACTCTTGGAATCAGATGAACATACATGTCCAACATGTCATCAGAATGACGTCTCTCCTGATGCTTTAATTGCCAATAAGTTCTTACGACAGGTAGTTATATTTATATCCTGTTTTATGAAAATGTTTAAAAAACCTTTTGATTTAACTACTTGAGTAAATAATACATTTTTTTCTGCATTTTTATGTTTGGTGTCTATAGGCTGTTAATAACTTCAAAAATGAAACTGGTTATACGAAAAGACTAAGAAAACAGTTACCCCCACCCCCTCCCCCAATACCACCTCCAAGACCACTCATCCAGCGGAACCTACAACCTCTGATGAGATCTCCAATATCAAGACAGCAAGATCCTCTGATGATTCCAGTGACATCTTCATCAACTCACTCGGCTCCATCTATGTCTTCATTAACCTCTAATCAGTCTTCTTTGGCCCCTCCTGTCCCTGGAAATCCATCTTCTGCCCCAGCCCCCGTACCTGATATAACTGCAACAGTCTCCATATCAGTCCACTCAGAAAAATCAGATGGACCTTTTCGGTAAGTCTGTATTTCTCACTGTTAGGAAACAACTGAGACCAGAGACATTGGTTTTTTTTTTACTTGTATATTGCTTAAATTGTTGTTTTAGTGACTGGCAGTCTGTAGCATCCTACTGTACTCAGTAAGGTGGGTGACTTGTAAGAAATGACTTAGTTCAGTTCAGTCGCTCAGTCGTGTCTGACTCTTTGCGACCCCATGAATCGCAGCACGCCAGGCCTCCCTGTTTTCATCACCATCTCTCGGAGATCACTCAGACTCACATCCATCGAGTCAGTGATGCCATCCAGCCATCTCATCCTCGGTCGTCCCCTTCTTCTCCTGCCCCCAATCCCTCCCAGCATCAGAGTCTTTTCCAGTGAGTCAACTCTTCCCATGAGGTGGCCAAAGTACTGGAGTTTCAGCTTTAGCATCATTCCTTCCAAAGAAATCCCAGGGCTGATCTCCTTCAGCATGGACTGGTTGGATCTCCTTGCAGTCCAAGGGACTCTCAAGAGTCTTCTCCAACACCACAGTTCAAAAGCATCAATTCTTCGGCGATCAGCCTTCTTCACAGTCCAACTTTCACATCCATACATGACCACAGGAAAAACCATAGCCTTGACTAAACGGACCTTAGTTGGCAAAGTAATGTCTCTGCTTTTGAAAATGCTATCTAGGATGGACATAACTTTTTTTCCAAGGAGTAAGCGTCTTCTAATTTCATGGCTGAAGTCACCATCTGCAGTGATTTTGGAGCCTAAAAAAATAAAGTCTGGCACTGTTTCCACTGTTTCCCCA
>SJYT01013068.1:0-19977 GCA_006410635.1 Cephalophus harveyi | reverse complement strand
CCATGATGGCTACTCCATTTCTTCTGAGGGATTCCTGCCCGCAGTAGTAGATATAATGGTCATCTGAGTTAAATTCACCCATTCCAGTCCATTTTAGTTCGCTGATTCCTAGAATGTCGACGTTCACCCTTGTCATCTCTTGTTTGACCACTTCCAATTTGCCTTGATTCATGGACCTGACATTCCAGGTTCCTATGCAGTATTGCTCTTTACAGCATCGGATCTTGCTTCTATCACCAGTCACATGCACAACTGGGTATTGTTTTCACTTTGGCTCCGTCCCTTCATTCTTTCTGGACTTATTGCTCCACTGATCTCCAGTAGCATATTGGGCACCTAATGACCTGGGGAATTCCTCTTTTGATATCCTATCATTTTGCCTGTTCATACTGTTCATAGGGTTCTCAAGGCAAGAATACTGAAGTGGCTTGCCATTCCCTTCTCCAGTGGACCACGTTCTGTCAGCCCTCTCCACCATGACCCGCCCGTCTTGGGTCTAAGAAATGACTTAGTCTTTTGGAATTCCCTGGCAGTCCAGTGATTAGGACTTGGCTCTTGAATTGCTGGAGCCCGGGTTCAATCCCTTTTGGGGATCTGAGATCCCGTAAGCCACACAGCATGGCCAAATGAAAAAAAAAATGACTTAGTCTTACTAGAGAAATAGACAGATGAAGGAGATTCATTTGTAACTGATTAAATGTCCCAAAGTCAAGAACTATACAGATTGCTAGCAACCCCTCTTAAATGTTGAATAGTATCCCATAACAGCTTTGCAGTTTACAGGAGGGGAGAGTTCACTTATGGTCATAATGACAGTATTAAAAAACAGTAGATCTGAGTAGAACTAAGAACAGAGGGGAGGGGATGAAACACTGGTAGAAAGGTCAGAAATAATTTTTGTGGAGCATAATTATGTAGGAGAGTAGCAAAACCTCACTTAAATCCTACCGCTTCTGAAATGAATGGGACCTATGACTATACAGTCCAGAGGCTCTATAAGTCCAAGTCTTAAATAAATGAACCAGCTGTGAAAAAATGCCAGGGGTATGTTCCCAGAAGTAACATTTTTAGGAGTAGGACCTTTACAAGTATACTAAAGAGATCCCTGCAAACTACCGTGTATATATATAGGATGGATAAACAACAAGATCCTACTGTATAGCACAGGAAACTATTGAGTATCGTGTGACAAATAATAATGAAAAAGAATAAAATCACACTGATCTAGTTCAACCTTTTATTTGATTAATAGTGGGAATGGTCTACTATTCATTTACTTACCTTAGAGTACCTTTTTGATTTAATAGATCTGGAAGTAGAATTTAATTCTAAATCCTTTTTTTTCTCTTTTTGATTTTGCTTTTTTTTATTTTTTTAAGCTTTAGTAGTCTTAAAACTGCACCAGTTTCTATCATTTCATAGATTGTACTTTTTAGGAGATTCCTTCATCATACATTTTACTTACATATGAAGAATTCTTCAGAAGTCCTGTCTGGCTCATTTTCCCCAGAAGTTTTCATCATCTTTGATTTAACTCATCTTAATGCAAGTGGGATGGAGAACAGTGTTAGGAACAACAAGATGTAATTTTTAATGTTTTTTCCTTTAATAATTTTTATTAGTTATATGCAAAAGGAAACCTTATAATCCTATTATCACAGATAATGCATTTGTGAAGTAAGAATATTAGTGTACTGCAGATATTTTCTGCAGATCTATTATTTTTCAAACTCTGCAAGTAGTTCAGTTCAGTTTACTTGCTCAGTCGTGTCTGACTCTCTGCGACCCTATGAATTGCAGCACGCCAGGCCTCCCTGTATATCACCAACTCTTGGAGTTCACCCAAACTCACGTCCATCAAGTTGGTGATGCCATCCAGCCATCTCATCCTCTGTCATTCTCTTCTCCTTCTGCCCCCAATTCCTCCCAGCATTAGGGTCTTTTCCAGTGAGTCAACTCTTCCCATGAGGTGGCCAAAGTATTGGAGTTTCAGTTTCAGCATCAGTCCCTCCAGTGAACACCCAGGACTGATCTCCTTTAGGATGGACTGGTTGGATCTCCTTGCAGTCCACGGTACTCACGAGATCTCTTCTCCAACACCACAGTTCAAAAGCATCAGTTCTTCGGTGCTCAGCTTTCCGCACAGTCCAACTCTCACATCCAAACATGACCACTGGAAAAAAACCATAGCCTTGGCTAGATGGACTTTTGTTGGCAAAGTAATATCTCTGCTTTTCAATATGCTATCTAGGTTGGTCATAACTTTCCTTCCAAAGAGTAAGCATCCTTTAATTTCATGGCTGCATCACCATCTGCAGTGATTTTGGAGCCCCCAAAAATAAAGTCTGGCACTGTTTCCACTGTTTCCCCATCTGTCTGCCATGAAGTGATGGGACCAGATGCCACAATCTTAGTTTTCTGAATGTTGAGCTTTAAGCCAACTTTTTCACTCTCCTCTTTCACTTCCATCAAGAGGCTTTTGAGTTCCTCTTCACTTTCTGCCATAAGGGTGGTGTTACCTGCATATCTGAGGTTATTGATATTTCTCCCGGCAATCTTGATTCCAGCTTGTGCTTCTTACAGCCCAGTGTTTCTCATGATATACTCTGCATATAAGTTAAATAAGCAGGGTGACAATATACAGCCTTGACGTACTCCTTTTCCTTTTTGGAACAGTCTGTTGTTCCATGTCCAGTTCTAACTGTTGCTTCCTGACCTGCATACAGGTTTCTCAAGAGGCAGGTATCTTTTCACAGCTATTTGTAAGGCCTCCCCAGACAGCCATTTTGCTTTTTTGCATTTCTTTTCCATGGGGATGGTCTTGATCCCTGTCTCCTGTACAGTGTCACAAACCTCCGTCCATAGTTCATCAGGCACTCTGTCTATCAGATCTAGTCCCTAAATCTATTTCTCACTTCAATTGTATAATCATAAGGGATTTGATTTTGGTCATACCTGAATGGTCTAGTGGCTTTCCCCTCTTTCTTCCATTTAAGTCTGAATTTGGCAATAGGGAGTTCATGATCTGAGCCACAGTCAGCTCCTGGTCTTGTTTTGCTGACTGTATAGAGCTTCTCCATCTTTGGCTGCAAAGAATATAATCAATCTGATTTCGGTGTTGGCCATCTGGTGATGTCCATGTGTAGAGTTTTCTCTTGTGTTGTTGGAAGAGGGTGTTTGCTATGACCAGTGCATTTTCTTGGCAAAACTCTGTTAGCCTTTGCCCTGCTTCATTCTGTACTCCAAGGCCAAATTTGCCTGTTACTCCAGGTGTTTCTTGACTTCCTACTTTTGCATTCCAGTCCCCTATAATGAAAAGGACATCTTTTTTGGGTGTTAGTTCTAAAAGGTCTTGTAGGTCTTCATAGAACTGTTCAACTTCAGCTTCTTCAGCATTACTGGTTTGGGCATAGGCTAGGATTACCGTGATATTGAATGGTTTGCCTTGGAAACGAACAGAGATCATTCTGCCGTTTTTGAGATTGCATCCAAGTGTACTGCATTTTGGACTCTGTTGTTGACCATAATGGCTACTCCATTTCTTCTAAGGGATTGCTGCCCACAGTAGTAGATGGTCATCTGAGTTAAATTCACCCATTCCAGTCCATTTTAGTTTGCTGATTCCTAGAATGTCGACGTTCACTCTTGGTGTCTCCTGTTTGACCACTTCCAATTTGCCTTGATTCATGGACCTGACATTCCAGGTTCCGATGCAATATTGCTCTTTACAGCATCGGACCTTGCTTCTATCACCAGTCACATCCACAACTGGGTATTGTTTTTGCTTTGGCTCCATCCCTTCATTCTTTCTGGAGTTATTTCCCCACTGATCTCCAGTAGCATGTTGGGCACCTACCGACCTGGGGAGTTTCCTGTTCACTATCCTTTCATTTTGCCTTTTCATACTGTTCATGGGGTTTTCAAGGCAAGAAAAGTGAAGTGGTTTGCCATTCCCTTCTCCAGTGGACCACATTCTGTCAGGCCTCTCCACCATGACCTTCCCATCTTGGGTGGCCCCACATGGCATGGCTTAGTTTCATTGAGTTAGATAAGGCTGTGGTCTGTGTGATCAGATTGGCTAGTTTTCTGTGAGTATGGTTTCATTGTGTCTGCCCTCTGATGCCCTCTCGCAACACCTAACCGTCTTCCTTGGGTTTCTCTTACCTTGGACGTGGGGTATCTCTTCACGGCTGCTCCAGCAAAGTGCAGCCACTGCTCCTTAGCTTGGATGAGGGGTATCTCCTCACTGGCCCACCCTCCTGACCTTGAACGTGGAGTAGCTCCTCTCGGCCCTCCTTTGCCTGCGCAGCCACCGCTCCTTGGGCATGGGGTTGCTCCTCTCTGCAAGTGTTTGAGGCCTTTAAATATGACTCAATCTTCGTAATAATGGAATCTTTCTTCAAAAATATGGAAAATATTCTCATTGAACTTTAAGGCATACAGCATGCTGATTTGACTTACACATATTGTGAAATAATGACTGCAGTAGGATCAGCTAACATCCATCTTCTCACCTAAATACAATAAGAAGTGGAAAAAAAGAGTTCTCACCTCCTTGTGATGAGAACTCTTAGGATCTAATCTCTCTGAACAGCTTTCCAGTATACCATACAGCTGTGTTACCTACAGTCATCATGTTGTACATTATATCCTGAGTACTTACTTATCTTATATAACTGGAAGTTTGTACCTTTAATTTTCCATTTCTAATGACCTTTTAATGTTGTTGTAAATTATTTTATTTTCTAGGGATTCTGATAACAAAATGCTGCCAGCTGCAGCACTTGCATCAGAGCATTCAAAGGGAGCTTCTTCAATTGCGATTACTGCTCTCATGGAAGAGAAGGTCAGTTTCACTGGCTTTTAAATTTGGAGACCTTTTTATATTATTACAGGAGAGTTTTTTGTTTTTTTAACTATTTGTGTTTTTTCCTAAAGGGTTACCAGGTGCCTGTACTTGGAACCCCCTCTTTGCTTGGACAGTCATTATTGCATGGACAATTGATCCCCACAACTGGTGAGTATAAAATCATTTTGGTTTGAACTTTTTCCCTTAAAAAATAATTTTAGCTTTATTCAGCATGTAATTTTATATTTAGTTGTTCTTATTTTTTTGTCCAAGGTCCAGTAAGAATAAATGCTGCTCGTCCAGGTGGTGGTCGACCAGGTTGGGAGCAGTAAGTTATGTTTCACATAATCTTCAGATGATTGCTTTCAAACCAGAAATAGAAATTACAATCTAAGTGGTGTGTTGCTGAGTGTCTTTTATTATAAACTCTTTTATATGCTGTAGTTTACCGTTTTTATGTAAAATGTCACAAACTCAAGACTATATGAAGAACTGTTTTCTAAAATAAATATAAACTTACATAAATTCTTTTTAAAGTGTATCAATCACAAAATTTCTCATTTTGAGTAGTTTAGTTAATTAAATTCTGTTGCATATTAAAATCTATAAGGTGTGAGAGACATGCTTTGTGAACAGTCCCTGTAATAAGTCCTTCCTCCTTTCAGAAGAAAAAGCAAAAAATTCTATAGGGTATAATTTTTTATGGCATTAAAAATCAGATTTATTTATTGTTTTATATAATATTTCTGTTTATATAGCTCATAAATTTATATAAACTGGCTTATATTCTAAAACTTTGATCTTTTTGTTTGAAAGATAAATCAGACTCATTATAGAAAAAGTATGTTAAGAATATATCAGTAGGAAAAGCTTCCCTGGTGGCTCAGATGGTGAAGAATCTGCCTGCAGTGTGGGAGACCCAGGTTCAGTCCCTGGATTGGGACGATTCCCCTGGAGAAGGAAATGGCTACCCACTCCAGTATTCTTGCCTGGACATAGAAGATCCTGGTGGGCTGCACTCTATGGAGTCACAGAGTCAGCCATGACTGAGGGACTAACACACACACATACGAATATATCAGTAGAAAGAATATGGGATTTGAAGACAGATCTGGGTTTGAATTTCAGCTCCTGCATTTGCTAGCTGTATGACAGTGAGTGTGTGATTGTACTTCTCAGCTTCCATTGCCTCATCTGTAGAATTGGAATGGTGCTACTTACCTCACATATCAGACACCTCCACATAGTTCCCAGCAGATAAAACGACTCTTTTCCTTTTCTGTAACAATTAAGTTCAAGGCTTCCCTGGTGGCTCATTGGTGAAGAACCCACCTGCCAGCGCAGGGTTTTGATGCCTGGTCTGGGGACATCCCACATGCCTAGGACTAACCACACCCATACACCACAGCTGTTGAGCTGTGCTCTCTAGAGCCCAGGAACTGCAACTGTTGAGCCCAGGGTTTGTAACTGCTGAAGTGCATGCCCCCTAAAGTCCATGCTGTGCAACAAGAGAAGCCACCCCAATGAGAAGCCTGCACACTGCAACAAAGAACAGCCCCTGCTCACCACAAGCAGAGAAAAGCCTGAGCAGCAATCCAGCACAGCCAATAAATCAATGCATAATTTTTTTTAAGGACATGGGATCTTTTAAAAAACAAAACACAGTTCAGAGTAACTTATAAAATGCTAATTAAAATATACTACATGAAGTTTATATTGAGGCTTCATTGTTTATAATGTTAATCAGAAAAAATATTCAGGTACATGTAATGCTTGCTCATATCTCTCTATCTGGAACAAGCAAGAATCAGGGTCAGGGAGTAAGGAAAAGTTTCCAGAATAGTTAAAAAAATAGTTATCTTAAAGTCTATGCGCAAAAAGATCATGTATTATACTCAAGCCTATTTTATCTTTCCACACAGTTCCAACAAACTTGGATACTTGGTTTCTCCACCACAGCAAATTAGAAGAGGAGAGAGAAGCTGCTACAGGTAGGCTTGCTAAAAATCTTGAATAACAGTAATCTGATGACAAACTGAAAAATGTAACAAAAATTAAAGCATAGCAGTGGCAAGGGGAATGAGTTCATTTGGTTTGCAGATACCTCACTTAAATCTTGAGTTGCGCTTGAGAGGCCTGTAAAAGAATAGGTTACATTTAGTATTTTAAATGTTGGTTTTTTAAGGCTACATCTTTGATACTCCTCCTTAAGGACTACTTTCTCCTTGTCAGCATATAGCCGAATATTGGCTTATCTCTGTTGAGTGTAGAGGGAAGTCAATAAAGCCTATACAATGTTTAAGGTATTGTCATTAATCTAAAGTGAATGGTAACTAGTTCAACTCCTAAGTGTGAAGAAGAATTGCACATATTTCTCCCCTAGACTCAGTTGTCCCAGTCTTCTGCCATCTTTTCTTCCAAGAGACAGGAGATTGTTAGGGACCCTTGCTCTGGAGATACACAAGCAGTGTCTATCTAAGAAGTAACCCATATAAGTTTTACTCTCTAGGTCATTCTTAAGGATATCTTCTAGTGCACCAAAGAGAATTGCTAAGCTTATGCAAGATAACTACTGTTTTGTTGCTAAGTCACGTATTTAATAGGATATTTACTAAATCAGACTCTGAAAAGAAGCTTAAAATCTAAACCCCTACTGCTGCTGTTGTATACCAGTTACCTGTAATTTAAAGATCCTTTTAAAAAGCTTAACAGAAATAAGCCCACTTTTTTTTTTAAGCCACTGTTTCTTTGATGAGGCAGAATTTTAGCACTTATTTTAACTGTGTCAGAATAAAACAGATTTTCAGTTAACTGATTACAAATGTTAAACTAATATTTGTTCTAGTTTGAAGGGTCTTTACATATTTACTCAAAAAGATTATAGGAAGTGGGTTTTCTTCATTTAACCTTGATCTTGGAAGGCATTTTGAGGAGAACCAGATCACAGAGGGTTTAACCCATTAGCTCCTTTAAATGATGGATTAGGAAGTAACAAGAGATCATTGTGAAGTGATAATTGGAACTTCACAAGAGAACTTTTAAATACAGTGAAAGTGAAGTCGCTCAGTCGTGTCTGACTCTGCGACCCCTGGACTCTAGCCCACCAAGCTCCTCCGTCCATGGGATTCTCCAGGCAAGAATACTGGAGTGAGTTGCCATTTCCTTCTCTATTTAAACACAATGTCTCCATATAAAGAAGGCCTTGTAAACGTATATCCTCTCAGTCCCTAACTGGCCTGAAAAGTTGTTTTTAACATATGAATGATGTTACCTTTACATTCAAATTATATCAGTGTCCTGATGCTTATTTAAATAGTTTTGGGATAGAAAAGTAAGCTTACTTATCTCAGATGCTTTAATATCTTGGAATTATCTTTCCAGAAGTATAAACCGTGGACGGCATCACAGCGAAAGATCACAGAGAACCCAAGGCCCGTCACTGCCAGCAACTCCAGTTTTTGTGCCTGTCCCACCCCCGCCCTTGTATCCTCCTCCTCCCCACACACTTCCTCTCCCAGGTGTTCCTCCTCCACAGTTCTCTCCTCAGTTTCCTCCTGGCCAGCCACCACCTGCTGGGTATAGTGTTCCCCCTCCAGGATTTCCTCCAGCTCCAGCCAATTTATCAGCACCTTGGGTGTCATCTGGAGTACAGACTGCTCATTCTAATGCCATCCCAACAACACAAGCACCACCTTTGTCCAGGGAAGAATTCTATAGAGAGCAGCGACGACTAAAAGAAGAGTGAGTGTTCTAATTGGACATTACTCTACACTTTCATTTTCTGATGTAACATTAAACAGGTATCTTTGGAAGCATTCTCCAGTGTTTCCAGTTAGTGTAAGAAAAATCACCTAAAAATTAAACCAAGTCATACAAGCAACTTCCTCAGGGATTCCTAGTTATTTATAGTTTTAAAGTGGAAAACTAATGGCAATTTCATTCATTTCATTCATAATCTAATTACATTTGTCTTGTTAGTTTTCTTAAATGGTTTTTGTTAACTTTCACTCTTTAACTTTATTTTACTAGGGAAAAGAAAAAGTCCAAGCTAGATGAGTTTACAAATGATTTTGCTAAGGAATTGATGGAATACAAAAAGATTCAAAAGGAGCGTAGGCGCTCATTTTCCAGGTTAGTGTTTTGCAAGCCTTCACAACAGAATTGCAAATGGGACTTTGAATATCCAGGGATTAGCTATGGATATAAATAACATCACAGTTATGGAATTTTTCTGATTCGGTCTAGGTTTATAGAAATGGAAATGTAGCTTATTTCCCAGTATCTGTTTACTGAAATAATATCTCACTGTAAATTCTATTGTGTAGAACTAGCAGTTATGGGGATTAAATTACCCTTGTCCCTTGAAGTTATTGTAGTATGAAAAAATTGGGAAATGTTTATAGAAGGAAAGAAATAGGGGAGTAGCCAAAGAATACATTTCTGAGGACCCTCTTACTTAAGGCTACAGCTTTCTGCTGGAACATTAACCTGTGTAATTATGAAATAACAGTAGACTACAAATTGCTTTATTGATAGAAAAACTGAATTATAAAAATTCCCTAGAAGCTTGTTTAGAAGACTTCTTTTTTAAGCTTATGCTCGAAATATGGTTCCTTTTAAAGCTAGACTGTTGGCCAATAAAGGACAAAAATAAAAAAATCACTGCTATTTAAAATAATCAGATAGGAAGTCAAATTTAAATTTAATTGGCATTTTGTTTAGTGTTGATTAGCTCATATAATTCACAGTACATTAATGCACTTCACTCTAATTATTAAGACTTCACTTTTGTTTTGCAACAAGTGATTGCTCTGATCTTTGTGTACTTTATTCCATTCCAGTAGAGGTCACTATGCCTCTTTAATCATCTAAGATGAAACTTGATATAAAGAAATATGGAACCATGAGGAGAACATACTTGAATGCAAAAATCTGTATTTTATTTAGTATATATTTCTCAACTATCAATTATTGTTTTGTTTTTGTTTTTTTTTTAGGTCCAAGTCTCCCTATAGTGGTTCATCTTATTCAAGAAGTTCGTATACTTATTCTAAATCAAGATCTGGTTCAACACGGTCACGTTCTTATTCTCGATCATTTAGCCGCTCACATTCTCGTTCCTATTCACGATCACCTCCATACCCGAGAAGAGGCAGAGGAAAGAGTCGAAATTACCGTTCACGGTCTAGATCTCACGGGTATCATCGATCTAGGTCAAGGTCACCTCCATATAGACGGTATCATTCACGGTCAAGATCTCCTCAAGCATTTAGGGGACAGTCTCCTAATAAACGTAATGTACCTCAAGGAGAAACAGAGCGTGAATATTTTAACAGATTCAGAGAAGTTCCACCACCTTATGACATGAAAGCTTATTACGGGAGGAGTGTTGACTTTAGAGACCCATTTGAGAAAGAACGTTATCGAGAATGGGAGAGAAAATATCGAGAGTGGTATGAAAAATATTACAAAGGCTATGCTGCTGGAGCACAGCCTAGACCATCAGCAAATAGAGAAAACTTTTCTCCAGAAAGATTTTTACCGCTTAACCTTAGGAATTCTCCCTTCACAAGAGGCCGCAGAGAGGATTACTCTGGTGGACAGAGTCATAGAAGTCGAAATGTCGCTGGCAACTATCCAGAAAAGCTTTCATCCAGAGACAGTCACAATCAGAAGGATAATACAAAGTCAAAAGACAAGGAAGGTGAAAGTGCTCCAGGAGATGGTAAAGGAAATAAACATAAGAAACATCGAAAAAGAAGAAAGGGGGAAGAAAGTGAAGGCTTTCTAAACCCAGAGTTACTAGACACTTCTAGGAAATCAAGAGAGCCTACAAGTGGTGAGGAAAGTAAAACAGACTCGCTGTTTGTTCTCCCAAGTAGAGATGATGCTACGCCTGTTAGAGACGAACCAATGGATGCCGAATCCATTACTTTTAAATCAGTGTCTGAAAAAGACAAGCGAGAAAAAGATAAACCTAAAGCAAAAAGTGACAAGACCAAACGGAAAAATGATGGATCTACTGTATCCAAAAAAGAAACTGTTGTAAAACCTGCTAAAGGACCCCAAGAAAAACTAGATGGAGAGCGTGAAAAATCTCCTCGATCTGAACCTCCACTTAAAAAAGCCAAAGAGGAGACCCCGAAGACTGACAGTGTGAAATCATCATCTTCCTCTCAAAAAGACGAAAAGACGGTTGGTACCCCCAGAAAAGCTCACTCAAAGTCAGTAAAGGAGCACCAGGAGACAAAACCAGTCAAAGAGGAAAAAGTGAAGAAGGACTACTCCAAAGACATCAAGTCAGAGAAGGTAACTAGTAAGGAAGAAAAGGCCAGGAAGCCTAATGAGAAAAGTAAACCACTTGATAGCAAGGGAGAAAAAAGGAAGAGAAAAACTGAAGAAAAAAGCGTAGATAAAGATTTTGAGTCATCTTCAATGAAAATCTCTAAATTAGAGGTAACTGAAATAGTGAAACCATCACCCAAGCGCAAAATGGAGCTTGATATTGAAAAGATGGATAGGACACCTGAAAAAGACAAAATTTCATCATCAGCTGCTCCAGCCAAAAAAATCAAGCTTAACAGAGAAACTGGTAAAAAAATTGGAAGTACAGAAAATGTATGTAACACAAAAGAACCCTCTGAAAAATTGGAATCAACATCTGGCAAAGTGAAACAAGAAAAAATAAAAGGAAAGGTCAGGCGAAAAGTGACTGGAACTGAAGGATCCAGCTCAACACTTGTGGATTATACCAGGTATCTGATAATTGGGGAGGGGGCGCGGGGGGAGGGTTTCATTGTGGATTATACCAGGTATCTGATAATGGCAGGGGTGAGAAAAGGAGAATATGTTCCTTAAGAATGTATTGATGTTAGGGGTTAGCTGGTTACTCTTGTCTTTGAGGATAACAATTGTTAAAAGATAATAGATGTTAAGTAGATTTTGGGAGTGAGCCACACTTGCTTTTATGTAATCATACACACATATCTTAGAGCAGAGTAAGTGGGCTTTTGAAACTTGAATGGGCATTTATCATATTTAAGTCTTTCTATACTCATCAGTGTTTAACAGTTATGAGTTCTTCATTGAATAAAAAATATTTTAATTCTTTTTAGTACCAGTTCGACTGGAGGCAGTCCTGTGCGGAAATCTGAAGAAAAAACAGACACAAAGCGAACTGTCATTAAAACAATGGAAGAATATAATAATGACAACACAGCTCCTGCTGAAGATGTTATTATTATGATCCAGGTTCCCCAATCCAAATGGGATAAAGATGACTTTGAATCTGAAGAAGAAGATGTTAAATCCACCTCACAGCCTATATCAAGTGTAGGAAAACCTGCCAGTGTTATAAAAAATGTTAGCACTAAACCACCAAATGCAATCAAGTATACTGAAAAAGAGAGTGAATCATCAGAGAAAATTCAGAAACTCACCAAGGAGGTGAGCCATGAAATTGCACAGCATGAGGTCAAAAGTTCAAAAAACTCTGCATCTAGTGAAAAAGGGAAAACCAAAGATCGAGATCACTCAGTATTGGAAAAGGAAAACCCGGAAAAGAGGAAGAACAACAGCACTCAGCCAGAGAAAGACAGTAATCTGGACCGTCTGAATGAGCAAGGAAATTTTAAAAGTCTGTCTCAGTCTTCCAAAGAGACTAGAACTTCTGGAAAAGAAGATAAGCATGATTCCATTCGAGGGTCCTCAAATAAAGACTTTACTCCCAACAGAGACAAAAAAACAGATTATGACAACAGAGAGTATTCAAGTTCCAAACGTAGAGATGAAAGGAATGAATTAACAAGAAGAAAAGACTCTCCTTCTCGGAGTAAAGACTCTGCATCTGGACAAAAAACTAAGCCAAGGGAGGAGAGAGAGTTGCCTAAAAAAGGGACAGGAGATTCCAAAAAAAGTAATTCTAGTCCCACGAGAGACAAAAAACCTCATGATCATAAAGCCACTTACGATACTAAACGCTTAAGTGAAGAGACAAAATCTTTAGATAAAATTCCCTGTAAAGATCGTGAGAAACATATGTTAGAGGCAAAGAACAATAAAGAGTCAAGTGGCAATAAATCACTTAGTATACTTAACCCACCTGACCCACAGATTGAGAAAGAGCAAGTTACTGGGCAAATTGATAAGAACACCATCAAGCCTAAGCCCCAGTTAAGTCACTCCTCTCGACTGTCCTCTGACTTAACTAGAGAAACTGATGAAGCTGCCTTTGAACCAGACTATAATGAAAGTGACAGTGAAAGCAATGTGTCTATAAAAGAGGAAGAAACTGCAGGAAAGGTTTCTAAGGAACTGAAAGATAAAGTAGTAGAGAAAGCAAAGGAGAGCCTGGACACGGCAGCAGCCAGCCAGGCCGGCGTCACCAGGAGCCAGAGCCAGAGCAGCCCGAGTGTCAGTCCAAGCCGAAGTCACAGCCCTTCGGGAAGCCAAACCCGGAGCCACAGCAGCAGTGCCAGCTCTGCAGAAAGTCAGGACAGCAAGAAGAAGAAGAAAAAGAAGGAAAAGAAAAAGCACAAGAAACATAAAAAGCATAAGAAGCATAAGAAGCATGCAGGCCCTGAAGCAGAATTGGAAAAAAGCCAAAAACACAAACATAAGAAAAAGAAGTCAAAGAAGAGCAAAGATAAAGAAAAGGAGAAGGAGAAGGATGACCAAAAAGTGAAATCTGTCACTGTGTAGAAGGGCAGATTTTTAAAAATTGACTTAATTCCTAAGTCATCTGTATTAAATTTTGTTATAATGTAAAGAGATTCAAGCCTTGTAAATAATGATACGGAAGACCCTGTGCTGCACTTAAAATATTGCTGCTTGATTATTTGATTTTTACATCAGAGCTTTATAACACGAACTTTTGTACAGAATTGTGAGTTGTGACCATGTAACATGAGAGGTTTTGCTAGGGCCTATTATTTTTAACCACCATTAATTAGTTGGGGTGGAGTTTACTGTACTGTGAAATTTTCACATTTGAATTTTTTTAATTGCCTGGCAAAAGCTGATATCAGTTCTAAAATATCAGCAGAATGATTTGCTGAATTCATTACAACCCTGTTATGTCACTTTTTGATTACAATAAAAGTTTTCAGTAAACTTTTCAAATGTTGAATGTTTGCCTTACTTGAAGGAAAGTGTGTCACAACTCTTCACTTCCCTCTTCCATTTCCCTGTGTAAAGTATCCTTTGAGTCTTGAGTATAAACTGAGCTGTATATATAAAATCCTGAAGTAAACATGGAAAATATACTTCATTTGTGGACTGATAATAGGTGGCCAGAAATAAGGAATCGTGGTTAATTTGATTCCTGGTTGAATAAGTCTTAAAAGTTCTAAATTGCACTTACCGTACGTGGCCTACCCAATCTGTGTCCAGCAGCGAGGTAGAGACTACAATGGGTTTTCTTAATGGCTCTGGTTCAGGAAGTTTATTGTAGGCAATAAAAAGTTACTGAAAGGATGTTGGGGAGCTAGGGTAAGATTGGTACTTTAGAGACACAGCTGTGTAAATAGAGATGAAGAAGACAGTGGCTTAAGGAAGAAAAGAGACTAGTTCTAGTGTGAGGTAATGATCCTGAAATACTTTGGTCCAGGGCACTGGACTGGTAGAGAAGAACAGATTTACATTAGTAGTAACTCAATTCATTTCCTTGATATTATTTCCAAAGTACCGTATTTACAGTCCTGTATGCCATTGTTGGTACTTGGTTTTAGGTGGTATACAAACATAGATGAGAATGTTTTCTGATGCAACATTTAATACGTAGGGAAAAACATTAAGTGATTTAAAGAATGTAAGGGTAATAACGAAAATGCTATTTACATCAGGAAAGCCATTCAGGACTGAATTTAGTTTGGGAAAATGTTGCCTTTAAATGAAACCAACTTGACTTTAAAGAGCTCTTTTGCTGTGATTCTTAAGTCACTCGCTATTTCCAGACATCTCCATCACGGGGGAGTTCCACCCACTGCTAGCCTCACCCTTTTCCAACCTCACAACATGTTCCACTTGTGCTTTCAGATACTCCAGCAAGACCACACTCAGTTCTTACTAATCTCGGCCCCACGTCTAGACTATCTCCCGCATTCACTGAGGATTTTGGCATCTAGAACTCACTTTTTATCATACATTCTATGATAGGTGAGGTCAGTTTCATTACCTGGATGCATTGTTAATAATTCTTTGAGCTCAACTGGCCTTCACTTTAATTGCAGTCCACTCCTACGACAATTTTCTTGAGTTAATCAGCACCAGTCACCATACCCATCTTAAAATTTCAACTCCGGTGTGTCACCTGCCATCTACTTTTTCTTATTGGCCTTATTTAGACCTGAGGTTTCAATTCATCCCTTAGTCACTTGCTGTCTTTCCTTCTATAGCTGCCTGTATCGCATCATTTCAACCACATGCTAACACTCTCAAAACCTGCTCACCCTTACCCATCTTGCTTATCTAAACAGCTCAGTCCCCCAAACTAGATACAGGTGCTGATAACTGCTGCTTAACAATTAAAAGGCTTGAAAGAAAATGGAAGAAATAATTGCCAGGCACTGTGCTAGGCACAGGCCTTACTTTACCCTTGAGAATTCTAATGACTCATGTTTAGTGCTGCTTTGAGCAGGAAACTCCACTGCCTGTGAGGTTCAGCCCAACCCAGAGTATTCTAGCTAGTGCCTAACTAGTCCACCTAAATAACCCCTGCCATTTGGAGTTGGACATGTGAAACCCACCTACCTTTGCTGGTTTCCAAAAACGTCGTATTTGGTCTTAATTGTTCGCGCTGGCTGGAATTTCCTTCCTCCTCTGTCTCACAAGTTTCTACCCATTGTTTGAGAGCTTGATTGTTTTGAGTTCTCAGGGTTGCCTGCCTACCTCACAATAACACCCTCAGGACACAGTTGCATCACCGAATATGCGATAGTATTAATAACTCTCCAAAGTGCTTACTATGAACTGTCTTCTCCACAGCGTCATGGAAGCCAGCAATATGTCAGCTTTTTTAAAGACAGGAATATAACTTTTGAGCTATAGGTCTGGGAGAGAGTGTCCTTCCAATGACTAGGTGCTTTAGTGTGCCAAGGATAAACAAAACCTTATAATTAAGGGTCGAAAAATAACTCCTTTGCTAGTCTCAGCATGCCAAATGAAAGCTAATCCCCTCCAAGATTAAAGCAGGGATTCAGAAAAGGTAGGCAACTAGTTTTAATGGTTTGTTTATTCTGATTTATGCAAGTGTCCCAATCTATGTCTTGTCCACTTTTTCCTGTCTTCTTTGAATGAGCTCTGTTCTTACTGTACAAAACTATATAGAACAGAACCTCTGATTTGGAACCTTCATTAAAGTGCTTTTACACTACTGCCATTAAGCCAGCTTCAGTGGGTTTCTTAGCAACAATGAAAACCTCACTAGCACACATACACATATACAGTGTATCCTGCTTTGTTTTTTTATATACCATGTGTTTAAGTCACTCAGTCATGTCCGACACTGCAACCCCATGGACTGTAACCCAGCAGGCTCCTCTGTCCTTGGGATTTTATAGGCAAGAATACTGGAGTGGGTTGCCATTTCCTCCTCCAGGGATCTTCCTGACCCAGGATTCAAACCTGCCTCTCCTGTGTCCTGCATTGCAGGTGGATTCTTTACCTGCTGAGCCATCGAGGAATCACATCCTTTTGATTTTTAAGAATTGAGAATGATTTTGAAATAGAACTGAATAAACCATATAAATCCTTGATAAAGGATAATGTGATAATGTGGTGGTTAATCCTATAGCAAATTCGGTGATGCATTTGTGTCCTATAAGTGAATAGCAGGTATACAATATGAAATGGAGTTAACAGGAATATTCAAAGATTTCAGGTGTGGACTTCCCTGGTCATCCAGTGGTTAAGAATCCACCTGTCCGTGCAGGAAGCCTGAGTTTGATCCCTGGTCAAGGAAGATCTCACATGCTGTGAAACAGTTAAGCCCTCTGGCCGCAACTATTGAGCCTACATGCTGCAACTACTGAGACCTACGCTCCACAACAAGAGAATGCACCACAGTGAGAAGCACAAGCACAGCAGAGAGTAGCCCCTGCTTGCCACGTGCAGCAACCAAGACCTGGTGCAGCCGAAATAATGACCGCATGAATTTTTTCAGTAACTTCAAGTACAAACAGTTTACCAAGGCTTTCTTCGTTGACTTTGAGATTATTTTTAATGGCATGTTAAAAGGATTTTAAAATAGTTATTGGTAACTTCATTACGCACTTGGGTGAACAGTGATTTTTTTTTTTTTTTTTAACCAACACCAACATGAATCTTTTCCACTCTGCAATGTGGCTGTTTAGTAATTTGCTATGAAGTTGGCTTGGCCAGTATAAATCTTTCTCAATTTAGTTTTCTGTTTTTAAAGTTTTTAGTGGTACAGCAGCCAAAATGGCTATCATCAAAAAATGCATAATAAGGAAAGAAGGGAACCCTCCTACACTGTTGGTGGAAATGTAAATTGGTACAGCTGCTATGGAGAACAGTATGGAGCTTCCTTAAAAAACAAAATAGAGCTGCCATATGACCTTGCAATCCTGTGCATATATCTGGAGAAAAACATCTGAAAGGATTCATGCACCCCCAATGTTCATTACAGCACTGTTTACAATAGCCAAAACACGGAAGAAACCTAAATGCCCATCCATAGAGGAATGGATAAAGGAGATGTGGTACACAATGGAATATTATTCAGCCATTAAAAATAATGAAATAATGCCATCTGCAGCAACATTGATGGACCTAAGAGTATCATACTGAGTGAAGTAAGTCAGACAGAGAAGGAGAGATATGGTATGACATCCCTTATATGTGGAATCTTAAATGATACAAATCAACAGAAACAGACTCACAGACTTATAGAATGAACTTATGGTTGCCTTGGGGTTGGAGGAGGGGAAGGATGTGGGGAATGGATAGTTAGGGAGTTTGGGATGGACATGTACCCACTGCTATATTTAAAATGGATAGCCAACAAGGACCTACTTACAGCACATGGAACTCTGCTCAATATTATGTGGCAGCCTGGATGGGAGGGGAGTTTGGGGGAGAACAGATCCATGGGTATGTATGGATGAGTCCCTTCACTATTCACCTGAAACTATCACAACATTGTTTGTTAATCAGCTATAGTGAAAGTGAAGTCGCTTAGTCGTGTCCGACTCTTTGCGACCCCATGGACTATAGCCTACCAGGCTCCTCCATCCATGGGATTCTCCAGGCAAGAGTACTGGAGTGGGTTGCCATTTCCTTCTCCAGGGGATCTTCCCAACCCAGGGATCGAACCCAGGTCTCCCGCATTCCAGGCAGACGCTTTAACCTCTGAGCCACCAGGGAAGCCCTAATCAGCTATATCAGCTATACCCCAATACAAAATAAAATGTTTAAAAACAATTGAGTTGCAAGCTGAGAGAAAAAGTCCTTTGGTGGTAAAAGATACTGATACCAGGACTTCCCTGTTGGTCCACTGGTTAAGAATCTGCCTGCCCACGCGAGGACACAGGCTTGATCACTTGTCTAGGGAGATTCCACATACGGAGCAACTAAGCCTCTGCGCCACAACTTCTGAACCCACACTCTAGAGCCCAGAAGCTGCAGCGAGTGAAGCCCACGCACCCTAGAGTCAGTCCTCTGCAGTAAGAGAAGTAACCTCAGTGAGAAGCCCTCGCATTGCAACTAGAGAGTAGTCCCCGCTCACAACTAGAGAATGCCCGCCTGCAACAGCGAAGACCCAGCACAGTGAAAAAAAAAAAAGATACTAATACAAGAGTGGACATACTTTAAGATTTAAAATATTCTTTTGTGGAGACACACCTTAAAATTTTTATAATTGCTTATAAATATGTTTTTACCTAGGCTTAATGATATATAATTAAAGCTGGTAGACTGACTTTTTCATCTCCTAAAAATTAACAAATTTAATGAAAAATGAATATAGGGCAACCTATATCAGTGTTAGGAACCAGGTAAAATATAAAAGGGGCAGACATAGTCACAAACTGTGATTTCTACCACAATACCACATTTATAAAGTTTGGGGTTTTTTTTTCTATTTTTGTTTTTGTGAGTGTATGTGTGTGTATATGGTTTCATTTGCTTTTGTCACTCAGTAGTGGGTGGCCATCCTGGTGATTATTACTGTTGGAAACATACTAAGAATAAAAATAAAATAGCAGTTCATCAATTAGTAGCAATTTTTCTGTTAAGAAAAGGTTGAAACTGACACTTAATTCCTGAAATTTTGAATCCCTTGAATTGTTATTTAGGAGGGATTTCAACTTGACTTTATCAAGTTAATTTGCATTCAAAAATAACCCAATCCAAGAATCCAAAGAATCTTGACTTTACTCAGAATTTCAAGTCAGAATCTCAGGTGAAGGACTTACTGCTACGCCCGGCATGAAGTAAGCCCTCCGTAAACAGTGGCCACAAACATCACTACTGACGTGGCCAAATTTCACAAGCTCACCCCTCCCAAAGCCATGCCTCCTCCCTCTTGTGTTTCTCATTGATACCCTGGGAGGAGGAAAAAGTGCGACGAGACACATACTGTCTGATATGGCTCTCTTCCTATCAGGCACCGGGGAGGCCCAGGGAAAGCAAGGCCCTCTCCCCAGCGGAAGTCGGTCGCCCTCCCATTCCACCATACCTGGCCGACGCCGCTTGCGCGCCAGGTGCGGCAGCAAGTCGTGGCGGGACAGAAGGCGCAGGAGTTGCCCCAGCAGCCTCAGGTTGCTCTCGTCGCACTGCCCGCGGCGTTCCAGCTCCAGCAGCAGCTCCAGGCCACTGCGGGCGCGGGCCAGGCCGCCGGGGGCACCCGGGACCTCGTCCAGCAGGAAGGCTAGCAGCTCCAGCTCGCACTCGGTCAGCTGCCCGCCCACCACCTCGAACATACGGTGAAGCGATAGCATCCCGTAGTAGTCCAGACACTCATCCTCCTCCCAGCTCGGGGCCGGGGTCGACCCGGTCAGCGCCATACCCGGGGGCGCGGGGCAGAACAAGCTCAGAACCAGGGCCTAGAACCCACACAGCGAGCAGGAGGCAGCGGTCAGCGACGCGGGGACCCAGACCTCAACCCCCGC
>SJYT01013063.1:85533-107364 GCA_006410635.1 Cephalophus harveyi | reverse complement strand
CAAATGCATATGCATTCTCTTCCTTTACTTGAACATTTACAAAAATCAGATCTATAAGTATGTATATACTTGCATTGTTTGGCCTGTCACATATACAAATGTAATATATTTGACAACGGACAATGCAGTGTTTGAACTCCAAACTGTACTGGAAAAAGGAAATGACACAAGATAGTAGCACACGTTTATGGGAGGAAATGAAGAGACCCAAAACTGGTTAATAAGTTAATGTAACAAACTCTATACACATGTACTTGCTCTCCTTTTTTTTTTTTTTTTTAGTTTAAAAGACACAAAAATGCATAAAATAATCATTTAAGACCATTTATTTTAATTTTTATACCATAAATTTGATGTAACGTATAATAATAAGACCACAAAAATGAGGAAGAAGGAGTTGACCTACACAGGATGAGGACTTCTATCAAAGACATTAAGAGACACGGGTTTGATTCCTGCATCAGGAAGTAGCCCTGGGGGAGGGCATAGCAACCCACTCCACTATTCTCACCTGGAGAATCCCGACGCACAGAGGAGCAGGATGGGCTACAGTCTATAAGGCTGAGAAGAGTCGGACATGATTGAAGTGGCTTAGCATGCATGCCGCCTGGTGTTAAGATATTTATTGTAAGCCCCAGATCAGCTACTAAGAAAAGAACTCAGAAAAATATAGTGAAAAAAGTGATTAAAAAAACTAAAAAATATTTCACTGCAAAAATATTCATTAAAGAAAAAAAACTGAGGAACATAGGAACAAATAAGACACAAAGCACTGTCAAAATAAAAAATTTTTTTTTTTTTTTTTTTTATCTTTGTTACCAGGATCAAATAATGCTATTGCCTAAGGAGAGGAGAAAGAGTAGCCTCTCAAACATTTTTCTGGTGATTGGGATTTGATTTCAATATTCATTTCACAAATGTAATATTCTAAATGCTAGTTTAAATTAGTGAATTCTATTAGGAAGATAATACATGCTTAATTAAAAATGAACCAGTACATTCCAACATAGCAAATAATATGTAAAATCCAAAATTGTAAGCAACAGTGGGTAGATGAACAACTCACGTTTTCCTTAGCCCTTTTCCATGAGTAAATAAAGTATATTACCTTGATCTTCACAAACTTCCATGCAAAGCAGAGATCCTAGGTCTAGGATATATGATCAGTCAGGAGAAGCTTAAGGAAAATCAAATATCCTTGAGTTTAAGAAGGAGACTCCAAAGCATTTTCTCAAAGGATCTTTCAGACTAAAATGTTTTTCCAAAAATTTGTTGAGGGTTGGGGCAGTTCTACAATTCATTTTGGAAACCCATGGGAAAGTTTTAAAATGTGTATTGACAAAACCACTATGTTATACAAATCCAATATATCATTCACATCATAAATTATGAAGAACTTCCTAAGTATCCATCTGTGGAGGGTAACTTTGTCTAAACCCAGTGTTGCATTTATAATACATTTAGCTGCAGGGGACAAAACCTCCCTAAATCTAATTGAACTTTACAGACATATATTGTCTTGCTTAAGACTGGAGATAGAGTAGTCCCTTGGTATGTGCAGGGAATTAATTCCCAGACTTCCTGGGATATGAAAACCTGCAGGCAGTTAAGTTCCTTTAAAATTACATAGTTAAGTTGGCCCTGTGTCTAGGGGATCCAGTGATAGGGAGGTTTCATGGTACATGATTCTAGGTTCTGTTTAGTGGATCAATACTGTCATACATTTGATTTGGTTCAGAATTTTTGTATTTCCCTTGGCTCTAGCTTTACATTCACAAGACAGCCAGCGTTGTTTCCAACATTAAATCTCAAGTCTTCATACAGCAAATATTAAGCACAAAGACAGTGATTGTTAGAACATTGGGAAATAATTCTCTGTGTGACCCTTGATTACTGTATCAGGGAAGGAAATCATTTCCCAGAACTTCTCAAATGGTTCAGAATCTTGTTTTATTGTCTAGAGCTTGTATACAAGTTAAAGGATACAGTCCATGGCTAAACTAACAACTAGCTGAAGGAATAGAACCCTGTTTGCTTTAGACCAATTACTGATCACCATATAGGGCTAATGGCTAGAAAACTAATATTGACTACTGTATCCAGTATTTCCTTAGAGTGAGCATGGAACTCTCCTTCATGAACTCTCAATAATTAAATATACTGTGGAGAATATTTTCTTTAGTTTTCATGTTCAGTTCAGTTCAGTCGCTCAGTCATGTCCGATTCTTTGCCACCCGATGAACCGCAGCACGCCAGGCCTCCCTGTCCATCACCAACTCTTGGAGTCCACCTAAACCTATGTCCATTGAGTTGGAGATGCCATCCAACCATCTCATCCTCTGTCATCCCCTTCTCCTCCTGCCCTCAATCTTTCCCAGCATCAGGGTCTTTTCAAATGAGTCAGCTCTTCACATCAGATGGCCAAAGTATTAGAGTTTCACCTTCAATATCAGTCCTTCCAATGAACACCCNGGAGATGCCATCCAACCATCTCATCCTCTGTCATCCCCTTCTCCTCCTGCCCTCAATCTTTCCCAGCATCAGGGTCTTTTCAAATGAGTCAGCTCTTCACATCAGATGGCCAAAGTATTAGAGTTTCACCTTCAATATCAGTCCTTCCAATGAACACCCAGGACTGATCTCTTTTAGGATGGACTGGTTGGATCTCTTTGCAGTCCAAGGGACTTTCAAGAGTCTTCTCCAACACCACAGTTCAAAAACATCAATTCTTCGGTGCTCAGCTTTCTTCATAGTCCAATTCACATCCATACATGACCACTGGAAAAACCATACCCTTGACTAGACAGACCTTTGTTGGCAAAATAATGTCTCTGCATTTTAATATGCTGTCTAGGTTGGTCATAACTTTCCTTCCAAGTGGTAAGCATCTTTTAATTGAATGGCTACAATCACCATCTGCAGTGATTTTGGAGCCCAGAAATATAAAGTCAGCCATTGTTTCCACTGTTTCCCCATCAATTTGCCATGAAGTGATGGGACCGGATGCCATGATCTTTATTTTCTGAATGTTGAGCTTTAAGCCAACTTTTTCACTCTTAGTCCAACTCTCACATCCATACATGACCATTGGAAAAACCATAGCCTTGACTAGGTGGACCTTTGTTGGCAAAATAATGTCTCTGCTTTTGAATATGCTGTCTAGGTTGGTCATAACTTTCCTTTCAAGGAATAAGCGTGTTTTAATTTCATGGCTGCAATCACCATCTGCAGTGATTTTGGAGCCCCCAAAAATAAAGTCTGACACTGTTTCCACTGTTTCCTCACCTATTTGCCATGAAGTTATGGGACTGAATGCCATGATCTTAGTTTTCTGAATGTTGAGCTTTAAGTCAACTTTTTCACTCTCTTCTTTCACTTTCATCAAGAAGCTCTTTAGTTCTTCACTTTCTGCCATAAGGGTGGTGTCATCTGCATATCTGAGGTTATTGATATTTCTCCCAGCAATCTTGATTCCAGCTTGTGCTTCTTCCAGCCCAGCATTTCTCATGATGTACTCTGCATATAATTTAAATAAGCAGGGTGACAATATACAGGGTGGATATTGTTAGCTAACACTAAATTGCCTGATAACCTGCAATAAATTTTATATACTTTTTTTAATAAGAGAGAAGAAAAAATTTTCACACATATAAGTAAAACATACATATGAAAAACAATATGAAAAGCTACTATAATCTTTATTTCCTTAATTGAAAATAATATCTGTGGTTCCTTCAGCATCCTTTCTGTATTCCCTCTACAATCCTCAAAAACATCAACTTATTGATGGAATAGACTAAACCAAACCCAATGGAATAACCCAAATATGAGTTAAAGAATGACCCAAGTACTCAAATATCCTATCTTTGCAGGAAGGTTACTGTAATTTTCCATTTACCTTTATTACTGAATATGGAAGTGTTAAGAGGCACCCAGAGAATGCCCTGGCTTCCAGTCATAGTGCTCTTTATTCCACTTTCTCCTTATTAATCAAAATCAATCCCTCTATTTATTTAATGAGAGAAAGCCATTTTTCTATCTGTTGGTTTCTTTAGTATGAGGAGCCAGAAATGGCTAGGTTTCATCTTACAATTCAAGAGAATTCTTACTGTGTTCCCTGCTACCTGGGTTCTCTCCTTGGAATAATTAAACATTCAAGAAGCAAAGCAAAACTAAATGTCACTAGAACGGAAAGAAAATTTTGCAAATTGGTTATTTGATGTAACACTAAGAGAAGCCACTTCCACTTCCTATCATTGATTTCCAGACTCATATGTTTTGTCCGTGGGAAACACAGCACCACATAAAGGTCTCTGTGAACAGATCTTATCTTTTCAGGAAATTTATCTCACAACTTTCACATACCTGAGTCTTCATAAGTCCTGGCTTATGTAGGGTTTGGCCGTTAAACCACAGTGATGTCTTCTGTTCCCAGGTGTCAGTTTTAATTCAAAATTAGTGTCTAGTAATCTCAGTAAGTTCTGACAATAGTCTCTTTCCCCAATGCTCTGTCACTCTCCTTTTCTCTTGGGGAAAGTTTGGAATAAAATTTCTAGCATGAACTTGTGGCAAAGTTTTAGGATCCTGTTTCAAGGGGACTCAATCTCCCCTTCATTCAAAATTCTTTGTGTCTATGAATTGACTCAAATTTTGGCATTGGTTACAAAGCTACAACTTACTATTGTGGTGACTCAAGCCAGATTTATTGGCTACTGGAACTTTGCTTTTCTGTTATAGATATCAGTGTTAATCGAGTAAAACTGTGCATCTCTTTCATCCCTAAAAGCACCTTAATAAATTAGCCAACAATAAAGATATCTGTAAGCCAAAGCAGCTCACCTCAAATTCCCCTTACAAGTACTTACCTGCTTTGGTGGGTAAAAATTGTCACTTGCATTCTATTACTTTAGGATTCTGTAATCTCATTGGAATTAGGGAGCCCAACTCAATGGTACCATCCAGTACAGTTATGTCTTATATGCAAACAAGAACTACCACAGAGATTTCCATGAGTGAAGATGCTATGCACAGTATATATCAATGACTTTTTGTATGCATGCTGTTTGTTCTTGGGTCAGATTTTGTACACCTTGAACATGGTAGATTTTATTCTAGTCATGGTACTAGTGGCAACAGAATAGACTTTTTGTGGGTCTTAAGAGCCATTCTGAAGGAGATCAACCCAGGGATTTCTTTGGAAGGAATGATGCTAAAGCTGAAACTCCAGTACTTTGGCCACCTCATGTGAAGAGTTGACTCATTGGAAAAGACTCTGATGCTGGGAGGGATTGGGGGCAGGAGGAGAAGGGGACGACCGAGGATGAGATGGCTGGATGGCATCACTGACTCGATGGATGTGAGTCTGAGTGAACTACGAGAGATGGTAATGAACAGGGAGGCCTGGCGTGATGCAATTCATGGGATTGCAAAGAGTCAGACACGACTGAGCGACTGAACTGAACTGAACTGAAGAGACATTGTCATTTTTCAAGACCGGCTGTCCCAGTTGATGTTATCACAGGGTCTTCAGGCAAAGAAAAACTAATCTCAAACGCTGGGAAGTGAACTGCTTCCACTGATAACTGAGACTCAGAGTGACTTGGGAGTTCACAATGTCAATTTTATTTGAGCCTAACAAGATGTTTTCATCCAGTTTTTAAGATTCAGTTATTTGGCAAGGAGTGACATAAATTTTATATAAGAAACGATGTAACTGTGAATTTAACTATAGTTTAATTCTGTAACCTTCAAAATTAAGCTTTAGGTTTTGTTTTCAAAATATGAGTTTCATGTTTGCAAAAAATACTGGATCATTTCAGGACTGTCATGGAGGATATTTGGACATTATTACATCATGACTTATCTGAAAATTAATGGACTTCAGTTTACATTTTTGCTTTATCAAAGTGCTTTATCAAGTGCTATAAAAAGACTATATAAAATAGTCTTAATGTTATTTCCACAAAAGTCAAATGCAATAGCCATTTGGATTTCCAAGACATATGCTTCAGTTGGCAGTTCTTTACAAACAACTAGGCATGGTAACTTGACTGACTGTGATAAAATGGGTTACAAGCATTCCGTTTCCTATTGGCAAGATCAGCACTGAACACAAGCTGAATGCCATGACCAAAACAGTCCCAAAGCTTCATCCTTTGGGTCAGTCTCTAGGAACCACTTCTATTATCAATTATGTTTTAGCCAGAGTTTCATAAACAGAAAGAGAACAGAAATTTTAATAAAAAGATTATTCAGTTCAGTTCAGTTGCTCAGTCATGTCTGGCTCTTTGCGACCCCATGAATCGCAGCATGCCAGGCCTCCATCCATCACCAACACCCAGAGTTCACTCAGACTCACGTCCATCGAGTCAGTGATGCCATCCAGCCATCTCATCCTCTGTCGTCCCCTTCTCCTCCTGCCCCCAATCCCTCTCAGCATCACAGTCTTTTCCAATGAGTCAACCCTTCAAATGAGGTGGCCAAAGTACTGGAGTTTCAGCTTCAGCATCATTCCTTCCAAAGAAATCCCAGGGTTGATCTCCTTCAGAATGGACTGGTTGGATCTCCTTGCAGTCCAAGGGACTCTCAAGAGTCTTCTCCAACACCACAGTTCAAAAGCATCAATTCTTCGGTGCTCAGCCTTCTTCACAGTCCAACTCTCACATCCATAGACGACCACAGGAAAAGTCATAGCCTTGACTAGACGGACCTTAGTCAGCAAAGTAATGTCTCTGCTTTTCAATATGCTGTCTAGGTTGGTCATAACTATCCAGGGATTAAAATAACAGGTAAGAGAAAAATATATTACTTGTCTAATAGGAAAAAAAAATAGCTCTAAATAATTCCCTAAGGCTGAAGGAATATACCCAAGAAAGTAACACTCTTGGAAAGAAAAAAAATAAAATGTTCCACAGGCTGGAATTCAGATTTCACTGGGTAGAATATGGTTAAAACTAGACAGCTAAGAAACTAGCAGAGTTGGGCTATGTAAGAGTTGGTTCATAGTCTATTAGAGTGACATGATAAATAGAGAAAGCCTTCTAGGATGCTGGCAAATTGCAAGTGTGTTGTGAAAATTCCTGTTAACTTAAGAAGTCAATAGTGAAATGGGTTTTCTTATGGAAAAGTTGGAAAAAAAAATAGCTCTAAATAATTCCCTAAGGCTGAAGGAATATACCCAAGAAAGTAACACTCTTGGAAAGAAAAAAAATAAAATGTTCCACAGGCTGGAATTCAGATTTCACTGGGTAGAATATGGTTAAAACTAGACAGCTAAGAAACTAGCAGAGTTGGGCTATGTAAGAGTTGGTTCATAGTCTATTAGAGTGACATGATAAATAGAGAAAGCCTTCTAGGATGCTGGCAAATTGCAAGTGTGTTGTGAAAATTCCTGTTAACTTAAGAAGTCAATAGTGAAATGGGTTTTCTTATGGAAAAGTTGTCAGAAAGACAACATTCTCTCAAGGGTATGAGAGGGGTGATCAGGAAACCATCACTCGAATAGATCTGGATACAGAATTGTGGTGCCAGTAGAACTCACTAGCTGCCTTTGGAAGTTTCACTTTATTCACAATTCTAAACTGTTCACACAAAGTGTCATTTACCACTAGAAGCTATGTGAAAGAGGAATGTATGTTTGGGGGAAATTGTTTAGGAGGATTTGCCACTTGCTCCTGGCTGGAGAATGACTGCTGAAAAAAGACATCCATTCAGCATGAACAAAACTAGATAGAATATTGGAAGAAGGAAGGGAGAAAAAATAGAACTATAATCTCTAATGCCCCTATGCTACCCTCTACCAACAAGGATAACATTTTTCTGGATACAAAAAAGAAATATTATATACTTCAGCTACATTGTGCTGTGCTGTGCTTATCTGGTCCCATCACTTCATGGGAAATAGATGGGGAAACAGTGGAAACAGTGCCAGACTTTATTTTTTTGGGCTCCAAAATCACTGCTGATGGTGACTGCAGCCATGAAATTAGAAGACGCTTACTCCTTGGAAGAAAAGTTATGTCCAACCTAGATAGCATTTTCAAAAGCAGAGACATTACTTTGCCAACTAAGGTCTGTCTAGTCAAGGCTATGGTTTTTCCTGTGGTCATGTATGGATGTGAGAGTTGGACTGTGAAGAAGGCTGAGCGCCGAAAAATTGATGCTTTTGAACTGTGGTGTTGGAGAAGACTCTTGAGTCCCTTGGACTGCAAGGAGATCCAACCAGTCCATTCTGAAGGAGATCGACCCTGGGATTTCTTTGGAAGGAATGATGCTAAAGCTGAAACTCCAGTACTTTGGCCACCTCATTTGAAGAGTTGACTCATTGGAAAAGACTGTGATGCTGGGAGGGATTGGGGGCAGGAGCAGAAGGGGACGACAGAGGATGAGATGGCTGGATGGCATCACTGACTCTATGGATGTAAGTCTGAGTGAACTCTGAGAGATGGTGATGAACAGGGAGGCCTGGCGTGCTGCGATTCATGGGGTCGCAAAGAGTCGGACACGACTGAGTGATTGAACTGAACTGAATATGGTTGAAGTTGCATCACTTTTTTTAACCAAAGATTCTTAGAACTTATTCATGAAGGTATGGAAATTTCTTTAATTGGTATGATTGGGTTATCAATGCTGATTTGATTTGGTATATCTCTATCATTCTATAGGTAAGAGAAATCTTAAATTACGTAACTCTAAGATAGGTTACTCTAATTCAATGTGGATGATTTGTTTAGTTTAATTTGATTCAATTGAATGTGCTTTGTAATAGAAAAAAAAATTACATAGCTGAAATACCCACATTTATTCTAGTAAGTACTTTGGAAAAGATAAGAGCAAAAAATGGCATTATGGAACTTACACAGGGCATTTTTAAAATAGTTTTTAATATGTTTTTGAAAATAAGGTGTTTGAAACCCAGCACTCGTGATACAGAGAGACTTTACTGACAAGGACGGTTTTTAGTATAATATTTTCAGTTATACAAAATTAACACCTGTTTTATGTAACTGAAGCCATCTGTTTTTGCTTCAAGTTGGATACAGTGACTGATTCAAATAACTAGGGCAGCTAAAGATACTATAGTACTCTAGATGACACCAAAACACTTGCCCACACACATGTAGTTAGAACCTAAGAATTTGTGACAGTCTATAATTAGTAGATATTTATGCCTATAAGTTGTTTTATGTTTTTAAATGGTAAAAAGCTGGATAATCATCCATTTGTTGCTCAAGATTGCATTTAATATTTTCTCCCTTTGTCTATTCAATGTATATGCCTGTTATGTGGTCACTTTTTTGCAAATTTTGGTAGAAAAATGATTGATAGATAAATAAAAGTAGATGGTGTGGTACTCACAGGCACACTCTGAAGTCTGTTCTTGTCATTTTTTATTATCCTATTTGAATGTCATCTAATAAGCAACTGTAAAAATCCATAGAAGAAGAAAAAATAACAAACATATTTTTAACAATGAAGGGAAGAATTTGATTTCTTAAGTGATAGAGGACTTTGGTGAATGTACTGTTAACTTCAAAACTAATGGAAATGTTGGGAAAGCAAATAAATATAATCATTTCAGAACTCTGGAAAATGATCAAATTCACAGGAAAAAAAAAAAAACAACAACTGAACATCATCTGTCCAGGTGATGCAAGAGTAAGACAGAGGAGTCTGTGATATTTTGAATTGGAGTTATTCTCATTTTTCCTCCCTCCTGGGCTCTCTGACTTGGCAACCCTCAAAAGAATTTGGCTGTACAATTGACAGAAAAGACTGCCCTTCTTTGAGCCCTTGTAAAAACACTGCTAGCACCACTCCATAACACGTTATTATTATTTTTTTTTCCTATACTTGAAGCTTCCAGGAAAAACTCTATTTCCATAATCCATTGGCAATTTGATTTGATTCAGTATTCAGCTCAGGAAAACAAAAAGAAAAACCTACCTATAGTGTATCACCAAAAACAGTAGAAATCACCTGAAACAACTCAGCTCTCTAAGATCTTAACTTTAATTGGGATAAATAAGATCTGATACAAATATTTTAAAAGTGATAGTAGACAACTATCCAGTTATAGGGAATTTTGAAAAGCTTTTTTATATTCTTGGGGAATCTACAAAACTGCCGTCTTGGGAACCACTGAATATATTTCCTGCAAATACTGGAATAAGGAAAAGATCCCAGAAGCTCATTTCAGTTCAATCGTTCAATCGTGTCTGACTCTTTGTGACTCTATGGACTGCAGCATGCCAGGCTTCCCTGTCCTTCACCATCTCCCAGAGGTTGCTCAAATTCATGTCCATTGAGTCGGTGATGCCATCCAACCATCCCATACTCTGTTGTCCTTTCTCATCCTGCCTTCAATCTTTCCCAGCATCAGGGTCTTTTCCAATGTGTCAGTTCTTTGCATCAGGTAGCCAAAGTATGGGAGCTTCAGCATCAGCCTCAGTCTTCCAATGACTATTCAGGACTGATTTTCTTTATGATTGACTGGTTTGATCTCCTTGCAGTACAATGGACTCTCAAGGGTCTTATACAGTACCACAGTTCAAAAGCATCAATTCTTCAGTTCTCAGCTTTCTTTATGGTCCAACTCTCATATCCATACATGGCTACTGGAAAAACCATATCTTTGACCCAGTAGTTCACCTCTGAGTAATTTTGAGAGTTACAGAAGCAAAAAGTGAAAGATAAGGCTGTCTAGTAAATGGACTGAAGTTTGAAAGTCTCTCTTAGAAAGAATTCCTTGGCAAAGAGAGAGAACTATAAGTAAAGTAATTAAGAGAAAAATCTAATCAATCATTGTCAGACCACTAAAGTATATTGAGACAGGGATGGTCTCTAGGAATTTAGGCTTTAATGTATGCAAGCAAACAAAAATTCTTTAAAAATCCTGGAAGAGAAATAAGTGTGGGAACACTGTAGAGAATACAGAATCTGAAGAATTACTCCAAGAAACTCACTAACAAAAAATCAATGCACGAAAATCAATAACAAGAGTGAAAAATTACAAACCATAATGTAAGATGCATAGTAAACGTGCTACAATAAATTTTCTAAAATAAACATTATTTTTGCCAGAAATTACTAAATTAACAAAGTATGCCATCTAAGAGAGGACAAAAATTAACCAACATAAAATTTTACTGAAGAAGCACACTTTGTCTTATTAGGTGCAACTTATAAAACTTCATTTAAATAAATAAACAATGCATAAATAATGAAAGACACGGAACAATAGTGTCCTAAATAGGAAAAACAAATGAGATATAAATTGTGAGGTCAAATAGTAATTCTAAAGTTGAAAAGCACAATAACTAAAATGACAAGTCCACTAAGCAAGGGACAGCAATAGGTTTGAGCTGACAAAAAAGGGAAATTGTGAACTTGAAATTGCACCAGTACTGTTCATACATTCTAAGGACAATAGTAAAAAAAAAAAAAAAGGAGAAAAATGAACAGAGATCATCAAGCATGCCAAAATATACATGATGGAAATCCCAGAAGGAGAAGAGTAAAAAGATAGGGCTGAAAAAATATATGAAGGAATAATAACCACAAACTTCACATATTTGATGAAAAAAAATCATCAACACATCAAAGTAGCTCAGCATACTTCAAGTAGAATAAAATCAAAGAGATTCATCCTAGAGGTACCCTAGTCATTCTAAAAACAGGTCCATGACAAAGAAAATCTTGAAATTGGCAAGAGAGGCATGACTTACCACTTAAAAGTGCTCCTAAATAAGACTAACAGCTGACTTCTCATCAGAAATCATGGAGTTAAGAGACAGTGGATGGGATGACATCTTGACAGTGCTGAAACATATGCTGTCAACCAAAATTCTGTATCCAGAAAAAATTATAAAGCAAACATTCCTTGACTTAAAAAAAAAAAAAAAAAAACTGAGAAATATACTGCTAGCAAATCTGCTCTAACCAAAAAACAGAGTAAAATCACCAAGAAGGGAATTACAGTAATGCATATGAAATTCTGTTTAACTCAGAAGAAGGCACTGATGGAGAAATGATGAAATGAAAAGCAAGAGGTAAGACATTCAGAAATAATAAAAAGACAGAAAAATCCTACTATATAAGTAAATGTAAAATGGATTTACATCTTGGATTTTAAATGTAAATAGATTAAGCATTCAAAGTGAAACAGATTAGTAGAATTAATTTAAACAACAAAACCTCATCCACCTATAATACTTTCAAAGAGAGGCCTTTTACATCAAAATACAAAAAATAGTTGAAAATAAAAATATAGGAAAAGTGTACTGAAAGAGTACTGAGATGGCTATAGTAAAATCACAGAAAATAGGCTTTAAGAAGGAAATTAATACTATAGAGGAAGAAGGTTATTGAATATTAAGAAAGAAAATTAATCAGGAAATTATGACAATTATAATCATTTGCACTTTACCAAAAAACTCCAAAAGACCCCAAAGCTGTTATGAAGTTGGCACCTGCAGAGCAGCATTCATGTATAATTTATTCTGATAATGCAGAATCCAGTGTAATGCATTAGATATTTTGTTGTTGCTCAGTATTGTCATGTCAGACTCTTCGTGATATCCCATGGATTGCAGCAAATCAGGCTCCTCCATTCTTCACTATATCCGAGAGTTTGCACAGATTCATATCCATTGTCAGTGATGCTATTTAACCATCTCATCCTCTGCTTTTCCCTTCTTCTCTGGACTTGAATATTTCCTAGCATCAGAGTCCATCCATTGAGTCAGCTCTTTGCATCAGGTGACCAAAATATTGGAGCTTCAGCATTAGTGCTTCTAATGAATATTCATGGTTGATTTTTTATTTATTCTTTTGATTTTTCAATGCTCTATTTGCAGATTTTGCCTTGGGTTAAAATAATTGCAAATCTTGAAGGTCTTTACTCAGCCAGTTCTACAAAGACTAACTAAAAACCACGTTATTTACACATATTAGGATTATGTATAAGATTCTCCAAAAATGTTACTGATAAGTATAACAATGAATAAGTATAACAATGAATTAACTTAAAAGAATTACTTGATACAGGATTAAATATGGAAAAATACTATAAACCTTTACTAGCAGCATTAACGGAGAAGTCAATGGCACCCCACTCCAGTACTCTTGCCTAGGAAATCCCATGGATGGAGGAGCCTTCTGGGCTGCAATCAATGGGGTCGCTAAGAGTTGGACACAACTGAGTGACTTTACTTTCACTTTTCACTTTCATGCATTGGAGAAGGAAATGGCAACCCACTTCAGTGTTCTTGCCTGGAGAATCTCAGGGACTGGGGAGCCTGGTGGCCTGTTGTCTATGGGGTAGCACAGAGTCAGACACGACTGAAGTGACTTAGCAACAGCAGCAGCAGCATTAAGCAAAATAAGAAAATGTTTAACAAAACAGGTGATTACTCTATGTGGTATGTTCTATAACAAGGACTAGAAAATACGATACATTAAGAAATTGTCCAGAGATAAACCTTTAGTAAGTGTGACTGCGTAAAGTCAGACCCCAGTTTCCTGAGTCTGTATATTTAATTACTACTCTGTCTTCTCTCACGAACATTACATTGGAGGAAGCATGGAATTTCTCCTCTAATGAAGCTTCTTTACTGAATTATACATAAGCTTAGAATACTGCAGTTTTTCAGTATTTTTGAATGAAACTACAAAGTACAAAATAAGAGGGTAGAAAATAAATCCAAGTTCAGAAAAAAATTCACAATAAAGGCAGATAGACTTAATGCTCTAGTACAAAATTATAGAGTCTCAAACTTCATAAAACAAAAATATTTAGTCAAATGTTGTTTAAAGTGACATATAGTATAAATATCAGGACATTGATTGCTAAAATAAAATGACAAACATGCATATCAAGCAAATAGAAGTTAAAGAAGTCTAGGCAATGTCCAGTTAGACAATAGTTACAATCAGTTCAGTTCAGTTCAGTTGCTCAGTTGAGTCCGACTCTTTGTGACCCCATGAACCGCAGCACGCCAGGCCTCCCTGTCCATCACCAGCTCCTGGAGTTCACCCAAACCCATGTCCATTGAGTCAGTGATGCCATCCAACCATCTCATCCTCTGTAATCCCCTTCTCCTCCTGCTCCCAATCCCTCCCAGCATCAGGGTCTTTTCAAATGAGTCAGCTCTTCACATCAGGTGGCCAAAGTATTGGAATTTCAGCTTCAACATCAGTCCTTCCAATGAACACCCAGGACTGGTCTCTTTAGGATGGACTGGTTGGATCTACTGCAGTCCAAGGACTCTCAAGAGTCGTCTCCAACACCACAGTTCAAAATCATCAGTTCTTCAGTGCTCAGCTTTCTTCACAGTCCAACTCTCACATCCATACATGACCAGTGGAAAAACCATAACCTTGACTAGTTGGACCTTTGTTGACAAAGTAACGTCTCCGCTTTTTAATATGCTGTCTAGGTTGGTCATGTTTCCTTCCAAGGAGTAAGCGTCTTTTAATTTCATGGCTGCAATCACCATCTGCAGTGATTTTGGAGCCCATAGAAATAAGTCAGCCACTGTTTCCACTGTTTCTCCATCTATTTGCCATGAAGTGATGGGACTGAATGCCATGATCTTAGTTTTCTGAATGCTCAGCTTTAAGCCAACTTTTTCACTCTTTTCTTTCACTTTCATTAAGAGGCCCTTTAGTTCTTCTTCACTTTCTGCCATAAGGGTCGTGTCATCTGCATATCTGAGGTTATTGATATTTCTCCCGGCAATCTTGATTCCAGCTTGTGTTTCTCCAGCCCAGCCTTTCTTACGTTGTACTCTACATATAAGTTAAATAAGCAGGGCAACACTATACAGCCTTAACGTACTCCTTTTCCTATTTGGAACCAGTTTGTTTTTCCATATCCAGTTTTAACTGTTTCATCCTTACCTGCATACAGATTTCTCAAGAGGCAGGTCAGGTGATCTAGTATTCCCATCTCTTTCAGAATTTTCCACAGTTTTTTGTGACCCACACAGTCAAAGGCTTTGGCATAGTCAATAAAGCAGAAATAGATTTTTTTCTGGAACTCTCTTGCTTTTTTGATGATCCAGCGGATGTTGGTAACTTGATCTCTGGTTCCTATGCCTTTTCTAAAACCAGCTTGTACATCTGGAAGTTCACGGTTCACTCACTGCTGAGGCTTGGAGAATTTTGAGCATTATTTTAGTAGTGTGTAAGATGAGTGCAATCGTGTGGTAGTTTGAGCATTCTTTGACATTGCCTTTCTTTGGGATTGAAATGAAAACTGACCTCTTCTAGTCCTGTTGCCACTGCTTAGTTTTCCAAATTTGCTGACATATTAAGTACAGGACTTTCACAGCATCATCTTTCAGGATTTGAAATACCTCAACTGGTATTCTATCACCTCCACTAGCTTTGTTCATAGTGATGCTTCCTAAGGACCAATTGACTTCACATTTCAGGATGTCTGGCTCTAGGTGAGTGTGACTGATCACACCATCGTGATTATCTTCGTCCTGAAGATCTTTTTTGTACAGTTCTTCTGTGTATTCTTGCCATCCCTTTTCAATATCTTCTGATTCTGTTAGGTCCATACCATTTCTTTCCTTTATTGAGCCCATCTTTGCATGAAATGTTCCCTTGGTATTTCTATTTCTTGAAGAAATCTCTAGTCTTTCCCATTCTATTGTTTTCCTCTATTTCTTTGCATTGATTGCTGAGGAAGGCTTTCTTATCTTTCTTTGGATATCCTCCAGCTATTCTTTGGAGCTCTGCATTCAAATGGATATATCCTTCCTTTTCTCCTTTGCTTTTCACTTCTCTTCTTTTCACAGCTATTTGTAAGGCCTCTTCAGACAGCCATTTTGCTTTTTTGCATTTCTTTTTCTTGGGGGTCTTGATTCCTGTTCAGTGTCACAAACCTCCATCCATAGTTCATCAGGCACTCTGTCTATCAGATCTAGGCCCTTAAATCTATTTCTCACTTCCATTCTTTAGTCATAAAGGATTTGATTTAGATCATACCTGAATGGTCTAGTTGTTTTCCCTACTTTCTTCAATTTAAGCCTGAATTTGGCCATAAGAGGTTCATGATTTGAACCACAGTCAGCTCCTGGTCTTTTTTTTTTTTTTTTTTTTTTGCTGACTGTATAGAGACTCTCCATCTTTGGCTGCAAATAATATAATCAATCTGATTTTGATGTCGACCATCTGGTGATGTCCATGTATAGAGTCTTCTCTTGTGTTGTTGGAAGAGGGTGTTTGCTATGACCAGTGCATTTTCTAGGCAAAACTCTGTTATCCTTTTCCCTGCTTCATTTTGTATTCCGAAGCCTAATTCACCTGTTATTGCAGGTGTTTCTTGACTTCCTATTTTTGCATTCCAATTCCTTATAATGAAAATGGCATGCTTTTTGGGGTTTTAGTTCTAGAATGTCTTATAGGTCTTCATAGAACCATTCAGCTTCTTCAGCTTTAGTGGCTGGGGCATAGACTTGGATTACCATGATATTGAATGGTTTGCCTTGGAAATGAACAGAGATCATTCTGTTGTTTTTGAGATTGCATTGAAGAACTGCATTTCGGAGAGTGGACTATGATTGCTACTCCATTTCTTCTTAAGGATTCCTTCCTACAGTAGTAGATATAGTCATCATCTGAGTTAAATTCAGTCCATTTAGTCTATTTTAGTTCTATGATTCTTAGAATGTTGATGTTCACTATTTTCATCTCCTGTTTGCCCACTTCCAATTTGGCTTGATTCATGGACCTAACATTCCTGGTTCCTATGCAATATTGCTCTTTACAGCATTGAACCCTGCTTCCATCACCAGTCCCATTCACAATTGGGTGTTGTTTTTGCTTTGGCTCCATCCCTTCATTCTTTCTGGAGTTGTTTCTCCACTGATCAGTAGCATGTTGGACACCTACTGACCTGGGGAGTTCATCTTTCAGTGTCCTATCTTTTTGTCTTTTTATACTGTTCATGGGCTTCTCAAAGCAAGAATACTGAAGTGGTTTTCTATTCCCTTCTCCAGTGGACCTCATTCTGTCAGACCTCTCCACCATGACCCGTTTGTCTTGGGTGGCCCCAAATGGCATGGCTTAGTTTCACTGAGTTATCAAGGCTGTGTTCCTTGTGATCAGATTGGCTAGTTGTCTGTGATTGTGGTTTCAGTGTGCCTGCCTTCTGATGCTTTCTCTCACCGCCTATGTCTTACTTGTGTTTCCCTTACCTTGGACATGGGGTATCTCTTCACAGCTGCTCCAGCAAAGCACAGCCACTGCTCCTTACCTTGGGCATGGGGTAGCTCCTCTCACCCACTCCTGCACTGTCACAGCCACTGCTGTGCCTTATAATAACCATAAAACAAAGTTATTTTTAAATACAGTTACACAATGATACATGACTTAGTACACAGAGGAGATGAAACAGGTGCCTTGAGGATATTAAAGCAAGGAACATTTATATAGGATTGGCAAACATATAACTTGGGGGAAAATCCTTTGAGAAATAATAAAAACTTAACACAAAAATCTGAACTTGTTCATAACATATGTAAAACTATGATACTTCTTTTATATATGTAAGATACATATGAAATGGTAACTAACAATTCAGCTGGTAATATATTGAATGGACAATGTCATAATTTTGAAAATGTGGTGAAACAAGAGAGATGTAACAGTTTTTAACGTAATATACTAGATAAAACTATTAAATATACTTTATATATGTTTTCTGTATGTTAATAACAATTACATAAGCTTGTTTTGTTCAACCATACATTTGCTAAAAAAAAAAAGGTTTTCATGTCCCAGATAATTATTTTCTCAATTTTAAAAACACTTCTGGTGTAATTCCTCTGGAAACAGATCATACCACATGCTATTTAGTAGATAACTAAAAGATACTTCTTTGAAATTATTTGTTGTGGAATTAGAAACAGATCTTAAAATGACAGTTTACTCTAAGATACCTTACAGATTTTGCATAGGCAAATATAATAGAACACATTGAATTGGCTCCAGTAATTCAAGCATAGTCCATTTATTTGACATGATCATAATCTTAATGTTCAGAAAAGTGGATATATTCCCATGCATGTCACAGCTGACTAAAGCAAATCATTTGGATTTTCTCAGTAACTGTTTCCAACTCTGATATCTAGGCCCCAACCAAATTATTTGGGACCAGAATTCTACAACCTATTAAAATTAGTGTCCATTGAAGCTGCAATAATTTATCTAATTGCAGGTGTAATTATTATGGAATTTCAGGGACTTAGCCAAAAGCTTCCCAGAACTTAAAAAAAATGTCATTTATTCAACTATTTTCATTCTCTGAAGCATGGCCTATACTTTATTATTATGCTTTCGAGTGCTCTTTAAGATTTTAAAATCCAGGTTGGTAGTTATCTTACTTAAACTTGTTGTATATAGAGATAGCATGCCACATTTTATGTATACACATGAAAATATGAAACATGGGCTAGCATGAGACAAAACATTGAATTGTATACTTCCCATTTTAAGAGTAAGTAGGAAAGCTCTGTTACTTAAGCAGTATAATTTATCTGACACAGAATCTATTGCTAGTGTTTGCATTTACCTGTGATGTTCAGAGGAGAGGTTATTAGAAACATAAAAATTGAACCATATGAATTACTTTATAAATTACCACCAAAAAAATGAGATTAATGAAAACACTGTCAGTGGCTTTGTAGACTCAGTTTCTTATTTTTAATTCTTTCTAATAGCCATTATGAACTTCATTCCCAACACTCCATTATATCTGCTTTTATATATTTAAAAATTTCTAACTGTGTCAGTCCAAAGTATATTCTGAGTATTCACTTTATGCATTGACTCAGATGATTACTATTTTCTCTTGGAAACACTCTCCTAGCATTGGTTTCCAGAATACCACCACAGATCTTAATTCTCCTCTTATGCAGTGACTGATCCTTATTTTCTCGTTTACTGCTTCCTCCAGATTTTCCAATCTCCTATTTTTGAAGTGTTCTAGTCCATGGGGTCGCTAAGAGTCGGACACGACTTCATTTTCACTTTTCACTTTCATGCATTGGAGAAGGAAATGGCAACCCACTCCAGTGTTCTTGCCTGGAGAATCCCAGGGACAGGGGAGCCTGGTGGGCTGCCTTCCATGGGGTGGCACAGAGTCAGACACGACTAAAGTGACTTAGCAGCAGCAGCAGCAGGACTCACTATTTAACTCTTCTTTTCTCTTTTTTTACTCATTTCCTTGGTGATCATTCACTACCAGATTTTGAAAACCATCTAAATTCAGAGCACAATAAAATGTCTGTATGTAGCCTTGAAGATAAGTGAAAGTGAAAGTCACTCAATTGTGTCTGACTCATTGCGACCTTGGGTAGCCTTTCGCTTCTCCAGGGGAACTTCCCAACCCAGAGATCAAACCCAGGTATCCTGCATTGCAGGAAGATTCTTTACCAGCTGAGCCACAACGGTAGCCTTAGATTTCAGTTAAAAATTCTTACTATCCAAACTTCATTTTAATGTTCAGCACAAACTTCACATGTCCAAATATTACAACAAATTATCCATGCTGAAGCAAAGAGAAAACAATTTTGAAAAAAATACAGCAGTTACTCAGGGGCAATCAGGACATTATTGAAGCATTTAACCTTAAGTGTTCTCCCACATAAAGAGAGAGGGAAAAAAATGAGAATTAGTGGCAAATTGATATGCTTCCAAACTAGATGGAAACTCTAAGAAAATCCCAAATGGAGTTCTGGGTAGGGATGGAAACAGACATTTAAAGGGAGTGAAACCTAGATCCAGATACCTTGGAATACAAAGTCAAGTGAGCCTTAGGAAGCATCACTATAAACAAAGCTAGGAGAAGTGATAGAATTCCAGTTGAGCTATTTCAAATCCTAAAAGTTGATGCTCTTGAAGTGCTGTACTCAATATGCCAGCAAATTTGGAAAATGCAAGTGGCCACAGGACTGGAAAGATCAGTTTTCATTCCAATCCTAAAGAAAGGCAATGGCAAAGAATGCGCAAACTACCACACAGTTTCACTTATCTCACATGCTAGTAAAGTAATGCTCAAAATTCTCCAAGCCAGGCTTCAGCAATACGCGAACCATGAAATTCCAGATGTTCAAGCTGGATTTAGAAAAGGCAGAGGAACCAGAGATCAAATTGCCAACATATGCTGGATCATGGAAAAAAGCAAGAGAGTTCCAGAAAAACATTGATTTCTGCTTTATTGACTATGTCAAAGATTTGACTATGGCGATCACAGTAAACTGTGGAAAATTGAAAGAGATGTGAATATCAGACCACCTGACATGCCTCTGAAGAAACCTGTAGGCAGGTCAGGAAGTAACAGTTAAAACTGGACATGGAACAACAAACTGGTTCCAGATAGGAAAAGGAGTATGTCAAGGCTGTATATTGTCACCCTGCTTATTTAAATCGTATGCAGAGTACATCATGCAAAATACAAGGCTACATGAAGCATAAGCTGGAGTCAAGATTGCCAGGAGAAATATCAGTAACTTCAGATTTACAGATGATACCACCCTTACAGCAGAGAGTGAAGAAGGAATAAAGAGCCTCTTGATGAACTAGAAAGAGGAGAGTGAAAAAGTTGGCTTAAAGCTCGACATTCAGAAAACGAAGATCATGGGATCTGATCCCATCACTTCATGGCAAATTCATGGGCAAACAGTGGAAACAGTGTCAGACTATTTTTTGGGGCTCCAAAATCACTGCAGATGGTGACTGCAACCATGAAATTAAAAGATACTTACTCCTTGGAAGGAAAGTTATGAGTAACCTAGACAGCATATTAAAAAGCAGAGACATTACTTTACCAACAAAGGTCCATCTAGTCAAGACTATGGTTTTTCCAGTAGTCATGTATGGATGTGAGAGTTGGAGTATAAAGCCGAACACTGAAGAACTGATGCTTTTGAAATGTGGTGTAGGAGAAGACTCTTGAGAGTCACTTGGACTACAAGGAGATCCAACCAGTCAGGACTGATTTCCCTTAGGATTGGCTGGAAGAACTGATGCTGAAGGTGATGCTCCAATACTTTGGTCACCTGATGGGAAGAACTGACTTATTGGAAGAGACCCTAATGCTGGGAAAGATTGAAGGCAGGAGGAGAAGGGGAATCACAGAGGATGAGATGGTTGGATGGTATCACTGACTCTATGGACTTGAGTTTGAGCAATCTCTGGGAGTTGGTGATGGACAGGGAAGCCTGGTGTGCTGCAGTCCATGGTGTCACAAAGAGTTGGACACGACTGATTGAACTGAAGGAGGGGGAGACTTACAGCTAATTTTGTATTCAAAGTTATGTGAGACAAAAAGTGTTGCATTAAACATTTTAAAGTATTAAGAGGAAAAATGAAAATAAAAGTTGTCAGACAATTGAAGGAGAGACAACTTAGCACTGAACCTGTACTTAAAGACATATTAAAGATTTTCAGGCTGAATAAAAATAAGTCCAGAGGTTAAGCTGAAGCTGCAAAAGAAAACACAAACAGAAAAATAATGAAGAGACTCTCCAGTACCCTTCTGTGAGTTGATGTCAGCACAGGTGGAACTTCTTGCCCTGACGCATTTTATTAATGATCACTTCTTCCTGAATTACCTATGTGGCATTAGTAATGCCTGTTTCCTAACCATTGACAATGTACAACAGGTGACAAAAATCTTTCCATTAATTAATTAAATCAATTATTAATCAGAATATTTTCTAATGCTATTTATTATAATTATTAATTCAAAATAACATTGATTTGTTTATATGATTTTTTTCAGGTTTAGATTAATCTCAGACCACAATATTATAC
>SJYT01013063.1:51487-85434 GCA_006410635.1 Cephalophus harveyi | reverse complement strand
ATTGTGTGAGTTGAAAATCTTTGTTTGCATTTTTATAGTACTGTATTTGAGAAGAATCTCTAGTTATGTTTTTAACTCTTGTTGGCATTAATGACCAGACATTTCTAACAAGTAACAGAATTAAGATATATTTAATTGCAAATATGATATATTTAGATACTCATATATATATATGTTTATAAATTAATTGATTCAGCAAATATTTAAAATGCTATTGCAGCAATTGTAATATTAAATTATGAATAGGTATAAGAAATTTGATGTTGTTTTATTTGGAAACATGTATGTACTAAAAATAAATGATAAATGTTTAACTTTTCTTATTATTAAGGTTTATTTAAGCATATATTTTCAATTCATCTTTTCTGTCATGAATGGGTGTTATTGCCTTAAAGGGGTCACTGAAGAAGGAGCAAGATGAAAAATATCATTAACCTACTGACTTCTATATCAATTCATTGATCTAAACACCTTAAATATTTTACTTATTCTTTTCTGGTTTCTAATGTGCATGACAAGAGGAAACTATGGTTTTTGTCAGTATAACCATTGTATATTTATAGGTATTCTATATTCTGTTTGATCTTAAAATTGTTGAATTGTCTTTAATGTTTTTAGTCACTAAAATCTGTCTAGTTTTGTTTGATTATTCCCAAACAGATCATGTTTTTCTTTAATGGTGAACATCTTAAAAATATATTTAAATGCTGCTCTTTTTCTAGTCTTTTCATTATTAATGTATTTTGCAATGTGGGAGACCTGGGTTTGATCCCTTGGAAGGAATGAACCCCTGGAGGATGGCATGGCAATCCACTCCTGTATTCTTGCCTGGAGAATCCCCATACACAAGGGAACATAGACAAAGGAACCTGGTGCTACTATCCATGGAGTTGCAAAGAGTCAGAGATGACTGAACAACTAAGCACAATATTATCTCTCAGATGGCACAAAGATCTAGTAAGACTAAATATTACATGAAACCCAGGTGTGTGTTTGTGCTTCAGTTCAGGCAGGTCATGGCCAAAGTCATGGGGAGAGTCATTACCTCTCGTTTGCCTGGACCAGATGAAAGAGATTTTTATTTTTTAGTTCTTCCTTTCTCCATCCTTCCTTCCCTTCCTTCCACTAAGCTTTTCTGTTGTCTCCATTTTACAAAATAGCTCACTTCCAGTTTCTCCTTTTTACTTTCTTAAGAACACATTTCTTTCCTGTTCCCATTTTAGCATTAAACCATCCTTTAGTTTGCAACATGTACTTTTCTGTTTAATTAGTTACCACCCACTTCAGTGCCAATGTATCTTAAGTTTTAAGTACTTAGTCTCTTTTTTTAAATCAAATGCAGTTTTTTCTTTCCTTATTTATTCTCATTATATATTTTAATATAGTAATGTGTATCTTATACAGCCTTTCTATCCCTTTTAAATAGCAGTAGAAATACTATTCATGTTTGTTTAATATCATATAGGATGAAACTGTTATAGGTGAATAGACTTTCAGAGATTTTACCATCATGAGCTAAAATATATAAAAGCATAAAATCCATTTCATCTCAGTTAATTACTAAATCTTTTATTACCTTCTCTTAGGAACCTGTCTCTTATACACATCTGTCCATGGTGTCACAAAGAGTTGGACACGACTGATCAACTTCACTTTCACTTTCCAGGGTATAGCCATACCTGTGTAACTTCTTTCCCTTTTCCTCAAAAACCCTTCATGGCTGATATAACATATGAATTACTCTGCCTCAAGTATTGACTATCTCATGGCCTCAGGTAAAGGCTCAGCCTTAGTAACAAGTAGTAAACAATTTTGTTGAGAACACATGGCTGTGACATTTATCTGTGTGCTCCACTGCTGAATAGCTACCATGGGTCAGGCATTCTTTGTTATATGACTCATACATTTGCATACATACTCTTATGGGTATGAGTGTTTCTTCTGGGCCTAGTACTTGATCTTTGCTAATCCGTGGGAACAACAGAATATGTATCATGAGTTTTCTATATTTCCTAAAAATTTGGAATAGCTCTGCGATGTAAAAACTTGAGCCAGAGTGATTTAGAGGAGAGCTTTCATACTTCATGATCATCACAGTCAGATCTTACATTAGGGCACGACCAGTTTCAGGCATCATTGCTACCGTGTAAATTCCTGTAAGAGTAAAGGCAAAGATTTTCATTTCTTGATGGAGTTCTAGAAATCTTGGTTTTCCACGATTTCTTGGATTTCCAGGACTTTGAGGGAGGGAGCAACTCTGATTTTTCAAGAGGCCCTTGAAGGTCCTTGTAGCACAGTATCCCTGGTGGCCCTCCCCTGGTGGTGAGGGGGTTGCCTGAAATGTTCTTAAATCAGTGCAGTTCCTTGAAATCCTACAAGTTTCTGTGAGAGTGACTGTTCAATTGTTTAACATGATCTCAACACCCTCAATCTCCTGGACTGCTAGTTATTCAGCTTTTAAAGTCTCATTTTTCCAGGTTCTGAACCTATCGGAAGCTGAAAGATCACCTTTAAGCATACATCTTACTTTTTATCCTCCCCTTCCCTCAGCCCCTGGCAACCACCATTTTACTTTCTCTCCCTGTGAATTTTCTACTTTAGATGCTTCATGTAGGTGGAATAATAGAATATTTGTCTTTTTCTGACTGGCTTATTTCACTTCTCATATATATATATATATACATACACACACACTATTGACTCTCTCTTTTTAGAGAGTCTTTGGGAGGTAATTAGGTTATAAAGTGGAGCTGTTATGAATGATATTAGTGCCCTTGAAAGAAGAGGACACTGAGCAATCTCATGTCTTTCTGACATGTGAAGTAACAAAGATATGTTGTCAACATGGAAGGGAGCCCAGAAAAGGGCTTTCTCCGGAGCCTGATGGTGCTCTCATGCTCATCTGGGACCTTCCAGCCTATGTTGTTTATAAACCACCAGGTCTATGGTCCTTTGTTAAGGCAGCCCAAACTAAGACATAGCTCCATAAAAAAATCAATCTTAGCATTTAAAAGATACATCTAATTATTTATGACTTCTGCTATGCCAGCTGTTGTGCTTTAATTTATCCTATTGTAAATGTCTGAGATATTATAAATTAGATAATAAGTATACATGCCAACATTGATGAGTAGATGACTTAAACCTTTAGGATTTAATGTACTGCAAACATTAACACATTTTGTTATTATCCTAAATGACATTTTGAACTAAAATGAAACATTCTTTTGTGCTAAGGTGACTGTATTTTAGACTAATCCCTGATACCTCAGCAAAACTAAAATACCTTTTTTTTAGACCTTCAATATAACAGCTAATAGTACTGCATTCTTACTTTACATTTATTTTCTAAATAATGAAAACTGAATTCATATCACCATTTCAGTTTCTCATTATTTATGACACTAAATAAGGTGGAAAATTTTAATTATGAAATATTTTAAGAAGCACTTGGTTGTGTACTTTAACCTTTTTAGTATTCTGAATTTCAACAGATGGTCATTCTAGCTCTTTGCAGCAGGGGTTTGAGTTTTTAAATAGGAGAGAAATGTCCATCCAATCAAATGTGGAGTCCTGAAAAGGTCAATTTGTATAGTACATGGCAGTTGTTCTCACAATGTATTAAACATTAGCAATCTGACAGCTTATTCTTTTGACACAGTGTAGGACAACTTTCCACACAAAAAGCTTTTAACAAGAAAGAGAAAATGAAAGTAGTTTGACAATTTTCACTACAAGCTTTACCAATGCACAAGTCATAGAAAGAGAACTCAAATATTTACTGTTAGCTTCTTTAAAAATGCACTTTTTTCAGGAATGAAAAGTTTCATTCAATTTTTATATTCTCATATTCTGGTATTTATCTTTATCTATTTCTATATTTACTACTTGAATATTGACAAGGATGAATGTATTTCATATTTAGTATAAAGATAACATCATTCTTCACAGGAAAAAAGTGCACACTGTGGAATACACTGATAAAATAAATCAAATATATGGGAATATTGAAATTGTTCCTCCTTAAAATGCAAATCAATGGACAATTGGACATTCACATGCAAAAATATGAATCTAGACAGAGGTTTTTCACTCTTCACAAACACTAACTCAAAATGCATTAGCAACCTAAATGTAAAACACAGGACTATAAAACTCAGAGAAGATGACTTTGGAGAAGAAAACATAGGAGACAACTTAGATGACCTTGGATATGATGCCTTTATAGATAAAACATCAAAAACAAAACCTCTCAAAAAAAAGTAACTGGTAAATTGTAGAGTTGGATACACTGAGTGACTAAGCACACACACACATTGTACTTGATTAAAACTAATAAAAGCAACAACAACCTTCTGAAATATGAAATATAATGTCAAGAGAATGAGTATACAAGTCACATACTGGAAGAAACTATTTTCAAAACATGCTTCTGATAAAGATCTATAATTCAAAATCTTCAAATAGCTCTTAAAATTCAACAATAAGAAAACAAACAACCTGACTAAAAGATGGGCCAAAGACCTTAACCAGTACGTCATGATGAAAGGGCCACATTTTACTCAATAGTTTGAAACTTACATGTTAAAAAAAATGGTTGAGTCATGAACTCTTGTGATCAGATTTTTACATTGGAAACCTATTTTGGAAGCAGTGTGAAAGAGGGAATATGGAAGGAAGAACTGGGGCAAGTGATGAATCAGGGAGTCAAATAGAAAAACCTATAAAATATTTTAAAGAGATGTTGGAAGGAGTCAATACAAAATCAAGGATTTTGTAGGCAAACTATTTGTAGAACCACTTTTTAAAATGCAAAATCATGACTATTTAATTAGATGAGACAGAAAATTATTGAAAATTAGAACATAAATGATATGAATTACATAAAATATAAAAACATTTCAAACCTTGAACATAAAGATTTTAATTACCTGCCAGACACCTCTTAATTTTTTTCCTTTATCTTTGTCTCCTTTACTTGATTCTTTATGTTTCAGTGATTTAGTAATTTCTTTTCCTACAGTGAGAATAGAGCATCAGCTCAGCCTTTCCTGTGGCATCCTTTATCACAGTCATTTCATTAAAATTTTGTTATTTTTATTGTTAGCTTATTGTTAATTTTATGGATATTTTTGCAATTTTTGTCAAACGAAAAGAATATATTATACTTTTTTCTTATGTGTTCTTTATTGCATTAGGGCATTAGATTTTTACATAGGTCTTATTAATCTTAAGTACTCTATGAACTCACGACACTAAGTAAGAGGCGAGTATCTTATTTTCAGAAATTGGGAGGTGGCGCATGCAACTGAAGGACTCTAAATGTTGGCTTTATTATTTTCAAGAAACACCTGCTTTTTCTAGATGTATACACACTTGAGAAATGTTTATAGGTTTAAAAATATTTCAATACTTTTAGTATAAACCACTAGGAAAAATAAATGTAAATTCCATGTGAGACATAGTGTAAGCAAAATTGAATAAGGTGTTCTACATTGAATCTTTTATTTTTTATGTTTAAAAAATATTTATTAATTTATGGCTGCCATGGATCTTCTTTGTTGTGTACGGACTTTCTTCAGTTGCGGTGAGGGGGGCTACTCTCTAGTTGCAACTTGTGGGCTTCTCATTGCAGTGGCTTCTCTTGTTGCGGAGCATAGGCTCTAGGGCATGAGGGCTTCAGTAGCTGTGGTGGATGGGCTTAGTTGCCCCATGTTATGTTGGATCTTCCTGGACCAGGGACTGAACATGTATTTCCTGCATTGGCAGGCAGATTCTTAGCCACTGGACCACTAGGGGAAGTCCTTTCTGTTGTTTGAAGTCTCATTGCTTTTAAAATAATCTGTACCATAATTAAGTGGAAGAAATTTCTCCATATTTCAAAGTTAAAATGAAATGATTCTCACTCCCATCCTATGATCTCTTCCTGAACTTTATATTTTTCTGCCTTAATAGCAAAGAACCAAATGTGGTTAAAATTAATCACCATTTTTTATTTATTTTATTTTTATGCTACATGAAGAACCAGTAGACTATAAATGATATAGATGAATTTTCTGTTTGTGTACATGTGTTTTTGTTGTTGTTAGATCCATTAACTGATAATAATAGACTATCTACATTGGTGTCTTTTCACTTTGTTATCTTTCCACTAAGACTATTCTGAATGGATTTCATTACTCATTCAACTTGTTAGATGGCTTTTTATATACATGTATACACATATATGCACATACATAGATATAGATAAAAATACATATATGTATATTTATGTATATGTATATATATAACACATGGATATTTAAACCAATTTATTCACTTTATTTATGGCATGCAATTTGCATACCATAATGTTCACCCATCTGATAGATGGAATTCAGCAGTTTTTAGTAAATTTCTAGAGCTGTACGACCATTTGCCATATTTGTTTCTACAAAATAGAATGATGCAGACTTGCATGTTAGAGGAAATCTTGATGGTATTTTGTCAGTTTTGTTTTCGATTTTGACACCAGAAATATTTCCTTAATTTTTTCCATTATAGTTTGATTTTATTTGTTGTCATCTATGTGAATATATTCAGATTTAGATGTTTGCTATTTGAAAAATTGCCATCTTGCTTAAATGTGAGTTTTATTTTTGGATCTTTCTCCTCGAAAGTTTCATTTGCCTATTTTTAACGTCAAAAGAACATAATATTTATGTCTATTTCTTCTTTCTACTCCAAAATATTAAATAGTCTATGATATGATTAGAAATCAGTGCCAACAAATATTTATGTAACTGAAACGAAGTGTAGAGTTTGCTCTCCCACGTAAAACCACTAAAGTTATAATAGTAGTAGCAGTAGTAGTAGTCACCCAGTTGTGTCTGACTCTTTGCAACCCCACAGACTATAGCCTGCCAGAGTCCTCTGTCCATGGAATTCTCCAAGCAAGAATATTGGAGTGGATTGCCATTCCCTTCTCCAGAGGATCTTGCCAATCCTGGGATCAAACCTGGGTCTTCGGCATTGCAGGCAGATTCTTTACCATCTGAGCTACAGAGAAGTCTTTGTAGGATTTTTAAAATATTAATTTGTAAATAAAACACAATGTTATTGGTAAAATCATTTAATATTTACTTTAAACATTAAGGCTTACACCTGTGCATTTACTGTTAAAATATTATATTTTAAGTATGCATATCTGTGATATTTTTGGTGATTGAGATTTCTTTTTGGTTAGGGGTGAGTCAAATTTGAGAAAAATATGATATTACTTAATGTTATTCATTTAATATTGATACTAATGGCTTCCTTGATAGTTCAGTTGGTAAAGAATCCACCTGCAATGCAGAAGACCCTGGTTCAATTGCTGGGTCAGAAAGATCTGCTTAAGAAGGGATAGGCTACCCACTGCAGTATTCTGGGCTTCCCTTGTGGCTCAGCTGATAAAGGATCAGCCTGCAATGTGGGAGACCTGCGTTTGATCCCTGGGTTGGGAAATCCCCTGGAGAAGGGAAAGGGTACTCACTTCAGTATTCTGGCCTGGAAAATTCCATGGGCTGTATAGTCCATGGGGTGGCAAAGAGTCAGACACAACTGAGCAAATTTCACTTTGTTTTCACTAAGAAAGCATAATAAGGGTTTATATATTTTGTTAAAAAGTATCTGTAAATATTTATTCCGTTTATACCTATTTTTGTGTCCAACTCTTTGCAACCCCATGGACTGTAGCCTACCAGGCTCCTCTGTCCATGGGATTTTCCAGACAATAGTACTGGAGTGGATTGCCATTTCCTTCTCCAGGGAATCTTCCCAACCTAGGGATTGAACCCGGGTCTCCTGCATTGTAGACAGACACTTTACCATCTGAGCCACCAGGGAAGTCCTTTATGATGTATAAAAGCATAAAATTACATGCAAATTTTCATCAATAAAGGAGACAAGGCATATTGACCAATGATCTCCCTGATAACAAGACCCAAGGCACATATATGGGCTACTGAATGTTAGAAACATTAGAAAGAAGATAAGATAAGCCACATTAGAAAGAAGATAATCTTGTTTTGCAATATTATCTTTTCATTACTCTTAGCTATTGATTACAGAATTATCTCCCACTGTTCCTTAAAAGGGCTTCCTTGGTGTCTCAGATGGTAAAAGCGTCTGCTTCCAAAGCAGGAGAACCAGGTTCAATCCCTGGGTTGGGAAGATCCCTGGAGAAGGAAATGGCAACCCTCTCCAGTACCCTTGCCTGGAAAATTTTATGTACAGAGGAACCTCGTAGGCTACAGTTCATGGCATTTCAAAGAGTGGGACAAGACTGAGCGACTTCACTTCACTTAATATTCATAGAGACAGTGATTCTGAAGACCTGTTTTCTCAGTTCCTTGCTATGTTTTCTTGTAATATTGTCTTCATCTCATGTTTAATTCATATCATCCACTCATCCACATGATCATACCCTAGATTTTATTCCTAAAAATTTCACTATTCCAAATTCTAATATGCAAGAATCTTTATCATCTCTGTAATGTCTAATTCTTTGAGTAGTGCAAAAGGGCTCACAGACTCCTTAATGATCTCATGCAGTTTTATTACTTTAAATTTCATGTCCATGCTAATGAATCCAGTTTGAGGTCTACTCTTATACTTACTGCATAAACTCAAGAAATAAGCTCTAAATTCAAGACCACTTACACTACTGCTGCATTAGAATATCTAAATACCCTTCAAAAACCAAACCTTTGGTCTTTCTTCCATGTGCAAGCAAGCTCCTTGGCTGTCTACCACACTTTAATAAATGGAATGGTTCTACATTTTTCTATAGTTCTGCAATTTCTCCATTTGGAGAAATGGAGTAGATTTACATTTTTCTCTGGTTCTCCAATTTCTAGAGGGGGAAAAAGGGAATATTTTAATTTTTACTGTTCTGTTTGTCTCATTCACTTGTAATCTTTTAGAAAACTGTGCAGTTGCTTTTATTCAGGATGTCAGCACTCCTAGCCACCTTCACTGCTGCTACACTGCTCCTCAGTTCATTTTAGTTGCTCAGTTATGTCCAACTCCTTGCGACCACATGGACTGCAACACACCAGCTTCCCTGTCTACAACCAACTCCCAGAGTGTGCTCAAACTCATGTCCATCGAGTCAGTGGTGCCATTCAACCATCTTATCCTCTGCCATCCCCTTCTCCTGCCTTCAATCTTTTGCAGCATCAAGGTTTTTTCTTATGAGTCAGTTCTTCACATCAGGTGGCCAAATTATTGGAGCTTCAGCTTCAACATCAGTCGTTCTAATGAATATTCAGGACTGATTTCCTTTAAGATTGACTGGTTTGATCTCCTTGCTGTCCAAGGGACCCTCAAGAGTTTTCTCCAACAGCATAGTTCAAAAGCATCAATTCTTCAGCGTTCAACTTTTTTATGGTCCAACTGTCACATCCATACATGACTACTGGAAAAATCATAGCTTTGACTATGTAGACCTTTGCTGGCATAATCATATCTCTGGTTTTAAATATGCCATCTATGTTTATAATGGCTTTTCTTCCAAGGTGCAAGTGTCTTTTAATTTCATGGTTGTGGTCTCCATCTGCAGTGATTTTGGAGCCCAAGAAAATAAAATCTGTCACTGTTTCCATTGTTTCCCCATCTATTTGCCATGAAGTGATGGGACCAGATGCCATGATTTTAGTTTTTTCAATGTTGAGTTTTAAGCCAGCTTTTTCATTTTCCTCTTTCATTTTCATCAAGAGGTTTTTTAGTATCCCTTCCTTTTCTGCCATATGGCTGGTGTCATCTGCATATCTGAGGTTATTAATATATCTCCCTGCAAGCTCTATTGCAGCTTATGCTCCATCCAGCACGGCAGTTCGCATGTCATTCTCTGCATATAAGTTAGATATGCAAGTTGACAATGTACAGCCTTGATGTCCTCCTTTCCCAATTTGGAACCAGTTCATTGTTCCATTCTGGTTCTGACTATTTCTTCTTGACCTGCATACAGATTTCCCCAGAGGCAGGTAGGGTGATCTGATATTTCCATCTCTTTAAGAATTTTCTACAGTTTGTTGTGATCTGTACAGTCAAATTTGTATATGTGATCCACACACAAGAGCTTCTCTTGTGGCTCAGTTGGTAAACATTCTGCCTGCAATGTGGGAAACTTGGGCTCAATCCCTGAGTTGCAAAGATCCCCTGGAGAAGGGAAAGGCTACCCACTCCAGTATTCTGGCCTGGAGAATTCTACAGACTGGATAGTCCATGGGGTTGCAAAGAGTCAGACACAATTGAGCAACTTTCACTTTCACTTCACACAGTCAAAGGCTTTAACATTGTCAATAAAGCAAAAGTAGATGTTTTTTCTGGAATTCTTTTGCTTTTTCTCTGATTCAACTGATGTTGGCAATTTGATCTCTGGTTCCTCTGCCTTTTCTAAATCCAGCTTGAACACCTGAAGTTCTCAGTTCACATACTGTTGAAGTCTAGCTTGGAGAATTTTGAGCATTACTTTGCTAGTGTCTGAGATTAGTGCAACTGTGCAATAGTTGGAACATTGGAACACTCTTTGACATTGCCTTTCTTTGGGATTGGAATGAAAGCTGATCTTTTCCAGTTTTGTGGCCATTGTAGTGTTTCCAAATTTGCTGGCATATTGAGTACAGCACTTTAACAGCATCATCTTTAGGATTTGAAATAGCTCAGCTGGAACTTGTGACAGAGTTTTATCACCAGAACTATTGCAATAGCTTCCTAAATGTTCTTACTTATCAACACTTGCCACTCTTTAAATCATTCTTAGCCCAGAGACAAACAGCTGTAAAAATATCAGAATCAGTTAAGATTAAGATTTGTGAATGGCTTAAAATCTAACAGAATGTAAAAACCAACATTCTTATAATGACTTAGAATGCTCTAATTGTTTTTGCCTTGTTAATTCTCCATTTGTTTTTGTAAACATTCTCTTTATTTGTTGGCCTCCTCAAATATATTGGTCTCTTTTCTATTACTTTAAAATATGTTCCCCTTCAAAGAAATCAAGAAACTCCTACATCCTTGTCTATTCATTTCCACCTGTATGTATCTACTGACCATACTTCTTTCCTTTCTTTCACCTAATATCACCTAGCTCAACTTGCCTGTATATGAAAACCATTAGTCCATTTCAACCCAGCAACAGCCCCATCTTTGTTCTTGATAATCATCATGTATGAAACATGCTATTTGTCTGTGTATCTTCTGTTTTCTTCTCCTATACAAGTTCAATGAGAGAAGAACTTTATGTATGTTAAAAAAAATTACCCCATTAAAATTGTATTCTAAATGAAACAACAGCAGCAAGAGCAAGTGAAATGAAGTTGCACAGTCGTGTCCGACTCTGCGACCCCGTGGACTGTAGCCTACCAGGCTCCTCCGTCCATGGAGTTCTCCAGGCAAGAATACTGGAGTGGGTTGCCATTTCCTTCTCCAGGGAATCTTCCCGACCCAGGGATCGAACCCAGGTCTCCTGCATTGCAGGCAGACACTTTAACCTCTGAGCCACCAGGGAAGCAAAAATCAACTAATTCAGTGATAAAAAATATTTCAATACTTGTTTAATATGGAGCAAATAAATGAGGGATCATGAAATATAACATCTTTTTTTTAGCCTGGGCATCTATGAAGAAATGATAATTGAGCTGAGAGCTGCATGATCAGAAGGGGTCATTATTTTCCAGGGGAAAACAAAAACAGGTGTAAATTCCTGAACAAGTGTAAGTACCTGGGCTTCCCTGATAGCTCAGTTGGTAAAGAGTCCACCTGCAGTGCAGGTGACCCCAGCTTGATTCCTGGGTCTGGCAGACCCGCTGGAGAAGGGATAGGCTACCCACTCCAGTATTCTTGGGTTTCCCTCGTGGCTCAGCTGGTAAAGAATCTGCTCACAATGTGGGAGACTTGAGTTCGATCCTGACCCTGCCTCTGTTGGGGTGGAAGAGCTTTACTGCTGTCCTACCCCTAGAAAACCTTTCTTTTGAGTTTCCAGAATTTGTTGGGCTTGTGTAATTTCATCCCCTCTTCTTTTTTCTTCAGATCTGTAGTGATTCTGACTTCCTATCATTACTATTTCATGAGTGCTTCAGCATCCATCACTATATTCCTTACCCTTCTTTCATATCTCTCCAAATGGTCCTTGGGAGAATTCTGTTTCCTGTAGGGTCTCAGACTGGCACAGTTGGAGATCCAACTAAACAGTTTCTTCTTAATATTTCTCAGCTTTAAGAAACTTTGCTAAGGCATATGCAAAGAGTCAGACATGACTGAGTGACTGAACTGAACTGAACTGATGCATAAACTAGCCTCAAAGTTTAATAAATGGAGGAGGATGCTAAGCAAGCAGATATTGGTCATTTGGTTTTCAGCTCTCTTATTGAAGACAAGAAATTATTCAACAGTAAAGAGTCACAGAGCTGAAGTACCAAACTCTGGTAAGGGCCCAACAGTAACAGTGCTAGGAAATGAAGGTAAGATTTTTTTCTTACTTCTTTACTATTGTCTGTGAGTGGAAATTTTTGACAAATGATGAAACCCAATTCTGTCTTCCCTGGTCCTATTTTGAATTAAAAAAGATAAGTTTCTCATAAATATATCTAGGGAAATATTAAATGTTATATATAACAATCAGGAATCTTGAATTCTGAAGTTTTACAGAGGCAATATTTATGCAGTCTGTATTTTAAGAAATAGAGCAGCAACCTGAGCTGAACCTTTATTAAGAACAATGGCCAGGTCAGCAATATGGATATCTAAAACCAAAATAATCCAAATCCCTCTCATTATTGGAAGCACTTAAAATATTAACTACTATAGAGGAAAAACTGTTTCCAACAACTGTACTTGGAAAAGGGAAAGGAAAATCTCTAGTGAAAAATGGTCTCAGCTACTAAATTGTGAACAGTTTGAAAAGAAAGGTGTGGTGATTTTTCAACCATGTTAGTACTCTCAATTTATATTTAAAACATTTGAATCTACACTCTTAAATTAAATTTGTATTCATTTTAAACTATTCTCATCTGTTTTTTCAGAAAAATGCATATTAGTCTTAGTTACTTAATCATTTCTACAGCTTAAGGATTTATTATGATTCACTTGTGAACTTCTCAGATTTTGTTGGTAACTTTTGCTAATAAATTGATTTATAATAATTATGCATATAAGATTTGTGGTAAAGATTGGTAGCTATAACAGGATTTTGTGTTTCCCTCTACTTGTGATCACAATGAAAAAAATGTGTTTGAGAGTTAGGTATGGCCATGTGGCCAAATTTCAGCCAGTGGAATATGAATAGATATGAAATGCACCAATTCAAGTTCAAGAGTAGAAATGTTACATTCTATAATGCTCTCATAAAATAAAGATGCTGCATGATATGTAGTAGAAGTTATTTAGGAAGCTAGGTGTAATTTAATGAGCTCTGGAAAAAAGCAGAAACTTTGTCAAGAATACCATCATTTTATAAGCCAAGGAATAAGTATGGATATTTTTATCAGATTAAGTAAATTCTATTTTTATTTTTTAATACAAATTTATTTATTTTAATTGGAGGTTAATTACTTTACAATATTGTATTAGTTGCCATACCTGTGGTGGATTCATGTTGATACAAATTCTATTTTTAGTGACACTTGTCTGATTCTTGAGGTAGAGATAAAGTTATGTTTGAAAAGAGAGTTGGATTTATGTTTCTTTCATTCAAAGGTACAAAATGGGAAAAAAAGATCTATTTTGAAATTCCAAATTGAGGAAGTTCCCTGGTGTTCAGTGGTTGGGACTTTGTGCTTTCATTAGACTGAGTCCAGGTTCAGTCCAGGAAACTAATAAACCAAGGGGTGCAGCTAAAAAAGAAAGAGAGAGAGAAAGAAAAAGAAAGAAAGAAAGAAATCTCATGTTTCACATGAGATGAAATATGTTTCACATAGTGATGAAATATTTGTAGAAGTAGCATGATTTTTCAGTTCTTTGAATTTGGGCTTACTGCTTAGTGATATGGGCTGATGAAGCAAGCAGATACAATTCAATCCAATATTTCATAAGAATATAATTATGATATGCACTAGTCAGTTCAGATGTTAAACTTGTCAGTCACTTGGGCCCATTAAAAAGATGCTTTATATTAATTTATGCATTGAATTTTATTCTGACAAATTTGATGATGAAAACAGTTGATAAACACACATGTAGGACATTTCTAATGTTCACAAGATGTTTATACTTTAATATAATTAATTTTAAAAACATGAAAATCTTGTTATGGGGTAATGAAGAGGAAAAATTTACCATTTTTTTCATTAAATAAATAATCTACAACATACAGCAGTTTTCAAATCATTTAATTTTAATTTGTATTGAAGAGAGCGTTATCTATTTGTATTGAAGAGAGCATTATCTATTTAATAAAATGATGAGGTGATTTTTCAAAAATGTAGAGAAGAAAAGTAATCTTTGTTAATTGAACTTGAAAGAAATCTAATCATAAGAATAAGAAACAAATTAAAAATGATCAGTTGCATTTCAGCTCTGTTTATGATACTACCTTTCTGCAGTACTGGTGTGAACTACATGTCTTCATAAGTGGGTGTATAAACCCAACTCAATATATTATCATTATGCTTATTAACATGATGGAATCTGCTGATAAGTCGTTTTAATTAGTATGTGCTTGAATGACTCTTCCATTCTCTCTTTTCTATTGAATTTTAATTTTTCTTAAAATGAAATGATAACTGTTTGGAGTTCTGTAAGATAAAATGCACAATTAACATACTCTGTACACATCCTATTCTGGTTCTTAACATCAGGAATGCACACTCTCAATTACCAAATCTTTGTAGTGATAAAATAATCTAAATGAGACCACTATCCTCAAATTCATAGTGAATCTAAGTTTACTTGTAAAACACAGTAGTAGAAATAAACATTGTGCTAAACAAATGTGCTAAACAAATTGTGCTAAAACAATGTTTTAGCACTTTTTCTGAATTCACAAAATATTATTTCGTTATTTATTCTTTTTGCTTTATCTCGCAATTGTGTGAATGATTAATGAATGGACAAATGCTTCTGTTCTATCCATGGTAATAAAATAAAATAAATACACATTTATGATAATCATGAAGCTATCAATAAGCACTTTAACTGGAAATCTGTAAAGCAAATTAATACTAACCAAAAATATTTATTTTATTTCCATTTTGCTCAGGAATCATAAAACAAAATCTCTTTAAAAATTGCAGACATTAAATGTGGAATGTAAGATGCTATAAAATATGTGAAAGCCAGATATATAGCATTAAGAAAATTTTATGGTGGCTTAGTCACTAAGTCATGTCCGACTCTTGTGACCCCATGGACTTCAGCTCACCAGGCTTCTCTGTCCATGGGCTTTTCCAGGCTAGAATAATGGAGTGGGTTTCTATTTCGATCTCCAGAGGATCTTCCTGACCCAGGGATTGAACCAGGGTCTCCTGCACTGCAGGCAGACTCTTTACCAACTGAGCTACTAAGGAATTCCCAAGAAATTTTAAAATGAGTGGTATATAGGTGTTTTGTACTTATTTTTTATGAATATTATTGAACAGAATAATATCAGGAAAAAAACAAAACAGTGTTGCTATGTCTTTTTCTTCTTAATTTCAGAGCACATTATACTTCTTTATGTCTTCTATCTTTCTTAAACCTTCTACTGGATTTTATTTTTAAAAGACATTTGGATATGCTGTATGTGTATTATTTTCTAACAGAGAGATAACTCCCTTTCATCTGTCTGAGAGCCGCAGTGAGGTCTTTGTTCTACTTAGGAGTTTGAGTCAATATTGTGGTACACCTTCAGTTAGTTTCAATATATTGAGGACCATATATATTTTGTATTATCACTGGCTCTTCCATCCTGTAAGATTTGGGGTTTTAACAGTGAGATTTATTTTTACCATCCAGTGCAGCTACCCCAGATTCCTACATCATCATGAACTCAGAGGAAAAATGTAGAGGTGATTGGCAGGTCTAATAATTATCTTGTATTTGAGTATCTTAGAGATTATAATATTAATATATCATATCAGTCATTTCAGTCTTAAAAACTCTAATGGCTTCTCTTTACTCTAAAAGACTCCTGTTGTCTGTTGCAGTCCAAATTTCTCAGGCTTAGCAAATATTCTCAGAGGTAAACAATCTGATCATCACTGTAGGACTGACATCTTTTGGACAAGATTTATTTGAACTCCCTGCATTCACAACTCTCCTGTAGTCTAGTAAGGAAACAAGGAAAGCTTTATTCAAAGCTATTGCAAAAGGAGATCTCCAGTACACTCCATCTGAGTTCAGCCCTGTGAAGACAAAAACAAAGGGCAGGGAAAGGATTTTTAAATGCCAGGTGAAAAAGAGATCATGGACCACCTGTTTCCTGATTGTGTGTGTGTGTTAAGGTGCTTCAGTTGTGTCCTACTCTTTGCGACCCTGTGGATTGTAGCCCACCAGGCTCCTCTGTCCGTGGGATTCTCCAGGCAATATTACTGGAGTGGATTGTCATGCCCTCCTCCAGGGGATCGTCCCAGTCCAGGGAAAGAAGGCCCATCGTTTATGTCTCCTACGTTGGCAGGCAGGTTGTTTACCACTAGTGGCACCTGGGAAGCTTGTTTTCTGATTAGATTTGCCCAAAGGAAAAAATAAACTGTCATACTAGAAAGCAGGTTTAAAACTCTTAGCAAAGCACCCAGAGAAGTTAGACTCCCACCTTTCCACAGAGTCTGGGAAATGGGGAAGCTCAATCTTTCTTCACCATTACATTTCAAAGGGATGGCTCCTATGCCCTTGAGAAAACAATCCTGCAGTGTGAAACTGGCAAGAAACTTTAAAACATATTCACACATTGAAAGGCCATAAATATAATCTGCAATTACAAGTTTTCTAAAGGAAATGTTCTAAGTAAAGGGAAATGAGGACCTAGAGTCTGGAAGAAGCTTGTATAAAGATTACTTAGGGGAGGGAAATGTTAAGGTCCCCTTGGTCAAGCCCTCCTTTTGTTTTCCCATTGAACAACTTAGAAAAGGTAGTTCTTACTTCATTTCAGGCAGATTTCTCTGGTTAAAGTGCTAGATGAATCTTCTACCTAGACTTGATGGTAAGGATAGTTGCTGGATGGTTTGAGCAGTCAGTCAGTGAGGGGAATTCTTGTGAAAAAAAAAAAAAAAAAGTAAGATTAGTTTTGGGGGCAGACTACAAAACTCAGTTTCTGAGACCAGAAGTCAAGTCCAGAAGATTCTTAAGTGTTGGGCTCAAAGTGTCTTTAGGATGTAAAGTACAAGCAGCTGTGATAATCCAGGTAGATATTTTAAAAAGCCCTATGAATGGAAAAATATACAGTCTGTTTCTAGTTAGTTGACCTCAGGTGGTAGTTCTGGGCTCGCTGAGCCCTTTGAGAGACCCAGTCATACAATATGTATGGGCCAGTCATGTGACAGTGGGTCACATGACATGGGTGTCAATTCTATTCTAGCAAATAAAATGGTATTTGGGAACAATTAATCTAGTCATGCATAAATATTGTACAATTCAAGTATGCTGCTGCTGCTGCTAAGTTGCTTCAGTCGTGTCCAATTCTGTGTGACCCCATAGACGGCAGCCCGCTAGGCTCCCCCGTCCCTGGGATTCTCCAGGCAAGAGCACTGGAGTGGATTGCCAATTCAAGTATAAGCAAATAATTCATAAAAGTAATGGAAATGATGCCAATTATTAATTCCACTACCAAAATTATAATTAGCACTGAGGTATTAATCAATGAAATCCAAAATATAACATGAGTGAAGACTGCCTGTGTAAAATGGTAATACGAAAATGTTAATGTAATGCTAACTTTGTATATTAATGTACAAAAATGATTTCTTTACATCATGTTTTCTTATACTTATATAAAAGTTATTAAATAAAAAATTTCTAGAATTCTTTATAAAGAGTTCAAAAGCTGTTATGAATGCAATATAAACATTAAATAAGAGCTTACTTTTCAGTAGTAACTAAGATTTCAGACAAAATTATATATAATCTGGAGGAAAATGACAAGAAAACAAAGCTATACACAAATTGATTTGTAAATGTCACTGATGTATGTATAACAAATACAAGTGGAAGGGGAGAAATACATTTTCCACTTAAAAAATTCCAAAAGTATAAAAATGCCAATTTTATATAATCACTAAAAATTCAATAAATGTCAATCCACATCATTCTAAATTATTTTATTTTTTTATAGTTTTAAATGCATATTTTATTTATTTATTTTTACTTTATTTTGCTTTACAATGTTGTATTGGTTTTGCCAACACTGACATAAATCAGCCATGGGTGTACATGAGTTCTCAATCCTGAAACCCCCTCCCACCTCCCACCCCATATCATCTCTCTGGATCATCCCCGTGCACCACCCCCAAGCATCCTGTATCCTGTATGGAACATAGACTGGTGATTAGTTTTTTACATGATAGCATACATATTTCAATGCCATTCTCCCAAATCATCCCACCCTCTCCCTCTCCCACAGAGTCAAAAAGTCCGTTCTATACATCTGCGTCTTTTTTGCTGTCTTGCATACAGGGTTATCATTACCGTCTTTCTAAATTCCATATATATGTGTTAGTATACTGTATTGGTGTTTTTCTTTCTGGCTTACTTCACTCTGTATAATAGGCTCCAGTTTCATCCACCTCATTAGAACTGATTCAAATGTATTCTTTTTAATGGATGAGTAATACTCAACTGTGTATATGTACCACTGCTTTCTTATCCATTCGTCTGCTGATGGGCATCTAGGATGCTTCCATGTCCTGACTATTATAAACAGCGCTGCAATGAACATTGGGGTACACATGTCTCTTTCAATTCTGATTTCCTTCATGTGTATGCCCAGCAGTGGGATTGCTGGGTCATATGGCAGCTCTATTTGCAGTTTTTTAAGGAATCTCCACACTGTTCTCCATAGTGGCTGTACTAGTTTGTATTCCCACCAACAGTGTAAGAGGGTTCCCTTTTCTCCACACCCTCTCCAGCATTTATTGCTTGTAGACATTTGGATCGCTGCCATTCTGACTGGTGTGAAATGGTACCTCACTGTGGTTTTGATTTGCATTTCTCTGATAATGAGTGATGTTCAGCATATTTTCATGTTTGTTAGCCATCCGTATGTCTTCTTTGGAAAAATGTCTGTTTAGTTCTTTGGCCCATTTTTTGATTGGGTCATTTATTTTTCTGGAATTGAGCTGCATAAGTTGCTTGTATAATTTTGAGATTAGTTGTTTGTCAGTTGCTTCATTTGCTATTGTTTTCTCCCATTCAGAAGGCTGTCTTTTCACCTTGCTTATAGTTTGCTTTGTTATGCAGGAGCTTTTAATTTTAATTAGATCCCATTTGTTTGTTTTTGCTTTTATTTCCAGTATTCTTGGAGGTGGATCATACAGGATCCTGCTGTGATTTATGTCAGAGAGTGTTTTGCGTATGTTCTCCTCTAGGAGTTTTATAGTTTCTGGTCTTACGTTTAGATCTTTAATCCATTTTGAGTTTATTTTTGTGTGGTGTTAGAAAGTGATCTAGTTTCATTCTTTTACAAGTGGTTGACCAGTTTTCCCAGCGCCACTTGTTAAAGAGATTGTCTTTAATCTATTGTATATTCTTGCCTCCTTTGTCAAAGATAAGGTGTCCATAGGTGTGTGGATTTATCTCTTTCTAGTTTCATTCTTTTACAAGTGGTTGACCAGTTTTCCCAGCACCACTTGTTAAAGAGATTGTCTTTTCTCCATTGTATATTCTTGCCTCCTTTGTCAAAGATAAGGTGTCCATAGGTGTGTGGATTTATCTCTGGACTTTCTATTTTGTTCCATTGATCTATATGTCTATCTTTGTGCCAGTACCATACTGTCTTGATGACTGTGGCTTTGTAGTAGAGCCTGAAGTCAGGCAGGTTTATTCCTCCAGTTCCATTCTTCTTTCTCAAGATTGCTTTGGCTATTCAAGGTTTTTTGTATTTCCATACAAATTGTGAAATTATTTGTTCTAGTTCTGTGAAAAATACCGCTGGTAGCTTGATAAGGATTGCACTGAATCTGTAGATTGCTTTGGGTAGTATACTCATTTTCACGATATTGATTCTTCCAATCCATGAATATGGTATATTTCTCCATCTATTAGTATCCTGTTTGATTTCTTTCATCGTCTTGAGGCTACTGTAAGAATAAAAATGAAAACCAGAAGCAGGAGGCTTAAGTCCAAATCCTGAGAACATCAGAGAACTCCTGAATCCAGGGAACACTAATTGATAGGAGCTCATCAAATGCCTCCATACCTACACTGAAACCAAGCACCACCCAAGGGCCAACAAGTTCCAAAGCAAGACATACCACACAAATTCTTCAGCAACACAGGAACACACCCCTGAGCTTCAATATACAGGCAACTCAAAGTTACTCCAAAACCATAGATGTCTCATAACTCATTAATGGACACTTCATTGCACTCCAGAGAGAAGAAATCCAGCTCCATCCACCAGAACTCCGACAGAAGCTTCCCTAACCAAAAAACCTTGACAAGTCACTGATACAACTGCACCCACAGTGAGGAAAATCCATAATAAAGAGAACTCCACAAATTCCCAGAATACAGAAAGGCCACTCCAAATGCAGCAATATAACCAAGGTGAAGAGACAGAGGAATACCCAACAGGTAAAGGAACAGGAGAAATGCCCACCAAACCAAACAAAAGAGGAAGAGATAGGGAATCTACCTGAGAAAGAATTCTAAATTATTTTAAATGATTCAGATGAGCTGATTATAAAATGTGGAATAAGTATATATGTGGGATAGAGACAAGGGAAATTTAAAAAATATTAGAATATTATATCTAACTATTATATATCTATAGTAAACCGGTATTATATTCATATATAATTATAATAATATTAATCACTATTCTAAAATCAGGTACAGATATTTATGGAAAATTGGTTGTGAAAGAGGTGGCCTTACAAATCGATACATAATGTAATATCTATAAAGTGACATTAAAGTTGTTTTCCCTTATAGAAAACAAATCAAATGCTACTTCTCAAGACACAAATAAAGTTTAGATGTATTAAGGTTAATGAAAAAGAAGCACATAGATTTTCTTTGAATAAAATAACAAATGAAATGCTTTACTTTGAAATCTTCTGTACTGAGTATATTTACATAAAGTTAAAAACAGTAAAGAAATCAAAACACAATTTTTCATCATTTATATATGGCAGTACTTGAATCATATTATGAGCAATTTAAAATTATATCAAATGATTCTTCACATGTGTAGTAAAAGTATAACATCAAAAGCAAAATAAGGCAAAATATGTGAATAAAATTTTTTCAAAAGAGTAAATTGATATTACCTATGAAACTATTTGAATGCAGAGTTCTAAAGAATAGCAAGGAGAGGTAAGAAATCCTTCCTCTATGATCAGTGCAAAGAAACAGAGGAAAACAATAGAATGGTAAAGACTAGAGATCTTTTCAGGAAACTTAGAGATATCAAGGGAACATTTCATGCAAAAGATGGACTCAAAAAAGGACAGAAATGGTATGGACCTAACAGATGCAGAAGATACTAAGAAGAGGTGGCAAGAATACACAGAAGAACTGTACAAAAAAAGATCTTCAAGACCCAGATAATCACAATAGTGTGATCTCTCATCTAAAGCCAGACATCCTGTAATGTGAAGTCAACTGGGCCTTAGGAATCATAACTACAAACAAAGTGAGTAGAGGTGATAGAATTCCAGTTGAGCTATTTCAAATCCTAAAAGGTGTTGCTGGAAAAGTGCAGCACTCCACATGCCAGCAATTTTGGAAAATTCAGCAGTGGCCACAGGACTGGAAAAGGTCTGTTTTCATTCCAGTCCCAAAGAAAAGCAACACCAAAGAATGCTCAAACTACCACACAATTGCTCACCTCTCACATTCTAGTAAAATGATCCTCAAAATTTTCCAAGCCAGGCTTCAACAATATGTGAAGCATGAATTTCCAGATGTTCAAGGTGGATTTAGAAAAGACAGAGGAACCAAAGATCAAATTGCCAACATCTGCTGGATCATGGAAAAAGCAAGAGAGTTCCAGAAAAATATCTATTTCTGCTTTATTGACTATGCCAAAGCCTTTGACTATGTGGATCACCATAAACAGTGGAAAATTCTGAAAGAGATGGTAATACCAGATCACCTGACCTGCCTCTTGAGAAACCTATATGCAGGTCAGGAAGCAACAGTTAGAACTGGACATAGAACAACAGACTTTTCCAAATAGGAAAAAAGAGTACATCAAGGCTGTATAGTGTCACCTTGCTTATTTATTTATTTATTTTGCTTATTTAATTTATATACAGAGTACATGATGAGAAACTCTGGGCTGGATGAAGCACAAGCTGGAATCAAGATTGCCAGAAGAAATATCAATAACCTCAGATATGCAGATGATACCACACTTATGGCAGAAAGTGAAGCAGAACTAAAGAGCCTCTTGATGAAAGTGAAAGAGGAGAGTGAAAAAGTTGGCTTAAAACTCAACATTCAGAAAACTAACATCATGGCATCTGGTTCCATCACTTCATGGCAAATAGAAGGGGAAACAGGGGAAACAGTGGAAACGGTGTCAGACTTTATTTTTGGGGGCTCCAAAATCTCTGCAGATGGTGACTGCAGCATTGAAATTAAAAGATGCTTACTCTTTGGAAGAAAAGTTATGACCAACTTAAAGAGCATATTAAAAAGCAGAGATATTAGTTTGCCAACAAATGTCCATTTAGTCAAGACTATGGCTTTTCCAGTAGTCATGTATGGATGTGAGATTTGGACTGTAAAGAAAGCTGAGTGCCTAAGAATTGATGCTTTTGAACTGTGGTGTTGGAGAAGTCTCTTGAGAGTCCTTGGACTGCAAAGAGATCCAACCAGTCCATCCTAAAGGAAATCAGTCCTGAATGTTCATTGTAAGGAGTGATGTTGAAGCTGAAACTCCATTACTTTGGCCACCCTATGCAAAGAAATGACTCATCTGAAAAGACCCTGATGCTGGGAAAGATTGAAGGCAGGAGAAGGGGATGATAGGGCATGAGATGGTTGGATGTCATCACCAACTCAATGGACATGAGTTTGGGCAAACTCTAGGAATTGGTGATGGACAAGGAGGCCTGTTGTGCTGCAGTACCTGGGGTCACAGAGTTCGACATGACTAAATGACTGAACTTACCCAGTCTTAACTGATGAAAATATTAAAATTGCATTCAAATATAGCAATTGGATATAATTTTATAGGAATCAGACTAAAGAAATAAATTATTTCAGTTATAACTGCTTAAAATAATGATAGATCAAGAGACTTTTCCATATTGGAAGAAACATATAAATTTGTAACACCATTGGAGATAAAAATAATCTAGTAATATGGAATATATACTTCTCTAAAGTCAAACAACTTCATTTCTACATACATGCCCTATAAATGGTCTTGCATATGTACACCAAGTGAAATGTTTAAGAATTTTTCCTGCAGTATTATTTGAATAATTCAAGAACAGGGAACAGCCATCATTCATAGAATGGAAAAAATGAAATTCTTGTTGAATGAACTATATATCAGAACTATATGTTTATATCTGAACAAACACCTATACATCATCATGAATAAGTCTTCACAATATATTGATGAATGTAAAAAACACTTGGAGGATAATACATCAATTGTAACTTATTGAAAACATATTAATGACAATAGCAATTAATACAATTGATACATTCCATATACATACCTATGGAATACATAGTGATGTAATGTATAAAATATATTTTGAAGCAGTACATAAAAAAATCCATGAAAGTACTTACTTCTTAAAGGAAATTTTGAATTGGTGAAGAAGATAAAGAAATCTTAAATACTACTTAACTTTTGTTAATAAACTAAATAACATAAATGAAGCAAAAATGGAACATATATACATGTTAATTCTGAATGGAGTACATATTAAGGGATGTTTGCTATATTTCCCCCTTATAGCTGAACAAGATAGATTTACATTTCAAATGACTGAAACAAATAAAAAGAAGAAGAATATTTTGTGACATAAAATTTACTTAGTATCCATAAATAAAGTTTCTTAGAGCACTCACTTGGTTACATGTTGCCTCTGACTTTCTGTTAAATATGTTAATTCTGAATGGAGTACATATTAAGGGATGTTTGCTATATTTCCCCCTTATAGCTGAACAAGATAGATTTACATTTCAAATGACTGAAACAAATAAAAAGAAGAAGAATATTTTGTGACATAAAATTTACTTAGTATCCATAAATAAAGTTTCTTAGAGCACTCACTTGGTTACATGTTGCCTCTGACTTTCTGTTAAAAAGCAGGGATGGATAATTGTGACAAAGACTGTAAGGCCTAAACAGCTTAAAATATTTACTATTTGTCCCTTGACAGAAAGTGTTTGCCTAGTTCTTGTACAGCAACATCAAAACAAACAAACAAACATATTGTACCTAAGTGTTGCCTTCTATGATGTTCCTTCCAATACTGGCTCGAGTTTTCCTCTCATCATAAAAATGTTCTACATATATACAATGGAGCATTTCTCAGCCATAAAAAGAAGGAAAGAATGCCATTTTTAGCAACATGCATGCACTTAGAGATTATCATACTAAGTGAAGTAACTCAGACAGACAAAGACAAATATATGAAATATCATATACATGTAGAATCTCATGTTGAAAAAAAGACACAAATGAACTTATTTGTAAAACAGAAGCAGACTTACAGACATCAAAAACAAACCAATGGTTATGAAAAGGGAAACATGGAGGGGGGAGGATAAATCAGCAGCTTGGGATGAATACATGCCTACTACTACATTCAACAAGATAAATAACTGACAAGGACTTACTACATAGCACAGGGAGTTCTACCCAGTATTCTGCATAATCTGCATGAGAAGAGAATCTAAAAAAGCATGAATTTATGTATACATATAACTGAATCACTTTGCTGTACACCTGAAACTAAAACAACATTGTAAAACAACTCTACTCCAATAAAATTAAAATATCAAAAATAGTTTCCCTCTCATGACCCTATCGGAGAAGGTAATGGCAACCCACTCCAGTACTCTTGCCTGGAAATCCCGTGGATGGAGGAGCCTGGTAGGCTGCAGTCCATGGGGTCGCTAGGAGTTGGACACGACTGAAGCGACTTAGCAGCAGCAGCAGCATGTTTGCATTAAGGTATTTGTGTCCTTGTTCCCTCTGATAATAATGGCAGGTCAGACAGTTTATTTGAAATTCCAGGAGCTAACAGAGAGACTCCTACATAGTAGGATGTATGCATATGTATTAATGGATGGGTAAATATGAACCTTTTAATTTAGTCCCTCAGTGAGTGTCTCCAGGAATTGCTTACATGTCAGTTACCAGGAGAAAGACCCATTTTTATATCTATATCTCTGTCTATATCTATATGTCTATATATATATCTGTCTATATCTATATCTATCTGTCTATATCTATATCTATCTGTCTGTATCTATATCTATATGTCTATATCTATATCTGTTTATATCTATATGTCTATATATATATATCTATATCTATATGTACATATGTTCAACTGTATGACACATGACTAATTGTTTAGTATAAATTATGTGTTAAGGTTTTTGCATGAAAATTACATCTCTAAATGTCTAACTTACACATGAATTGCTAAGGAAAAAGAATTTCTATTTTTACATTACATGTTTAAGCTGGCGATGCACAATTATATTCAGAGTACTGTGTTTGTTGAAATTCTTATTCTAAAATGCAAATAAGAAAGGTTTTGGCGATTTTTAGGAAGTTATTCAAAGCTGACAGCATGTAGGGATCATTGTGCTTCCATGCTCAGTCACTCAGTTCTGTCTGATTCTTTGTGACCCCATAGACTCTAGCCCATCAGGCTCCTTTGTCCATGGGATTTCTCAGGCAAGAATATTGAAGTGGGTTGCCATTTCCTCCTCCAGTGGATCTTCCCCTACCCAGGGATCTAAGCTGCATCCCCTGCATCTCCTGCAATGGCTGGCAGATTCTTCATCACTGAGTGACTTGGGAAGGCCAGGGATCATTGTAAGAATTGATAAAATGTTGCTTATTTTTATATGTTTAAATTAATCAAGCTTTAATATTTTATTTTCATTTGCTATAGATACTGTTTAAATTTCAAAGACAAAAATAAATAAATAAATGTCAAAGTCAAATTTATTTTTTTAATATCTGAGATGATGGAATTTTATATAAAAATAATTTTTAAAGAAGAGTTTTTAACAAATTTAAAAGGATTTTTAGAAATGTCAATAGACACTTCTTTAAGGTTATCTTTAATACCAAGAATGATACCATATTTTGGTTTTTAGCTTAGCTCTTTGCCATGAATAATTCAAGTGCCATTTCTTCTAACTCATGGGCCCCAGATGAAAATGAAAGCTGACACGATTTTGTGCATAACTTTCAAGCATGACATAGAAAAACTTACCCTGTTAATTCCATTTAAAAATAAACAAAAAGCTGCCAACTTATGTATGTTTAGGCTGTCTCAGAATTCTAATATCAAAGAAAAGTGCAATATTGTCTAATGGCACTTTATTTTATGTCTTCTTTTTTAATCAGATGTTTAAAAATAACTAGCTGGTATGACTGGCATTTGAAATAAGCTTCTTTTGTTCCCATTTATAGAACTTGTAACAATCACTTAGTCATGTGAATTAAAATTACTCCATATGTTTGATCAAAATGTTAAAAAATATGATTCCTTAAAATAAAAATCATGTAGACAAATTAACATTATTTTAACACTGATTCAGTCCTTGGAAATTTTGGTAGGGTAAGCTATATTTTTGGAAATTAAAACGGGTGTGTGTTCATTGAATATTTTAATTTTTTAATATCAAATATAAAATAATGAATTTTGGCATGGATAAAATACATGTGCTCAAGAAAGTTGCAGTGAAATGACAAGAAATTTGAATAAATCTTAGCTGTTGAAAAATATACTCATAGATTTAAAATAGTTTAAACCAGAAACTTGAAAAAAATTCTAAACGGGTATACTGATGTCCTTCTGAAAGTGTGACGAGTGTATGTTAACCAAAATTTATACATGTATCCATAATAGACTGTCTTTCCAAAATAAAAAGTCTACATAAATGTTAGTTATATAGGTGTTAAAAGTTTGTACTATCAAAATTTTAACAGTTCAGTTCAGTCGCTCAGTCATGTCTGACTCTTTGTGACCCCATGAATTTCAGCATGCCAGGCCTCGTTGTCCATCACCAACTCCCGGAGTTCACTCAAACTCATGTCCACTGAATCGATGATGCCATCCAGCCATCCCATTCTCTGCTGTCCCCTTCTGTTCCTGCCTCCAATCCCTCCCAGCATCAGTCTTTTCTAATGAGTCAACTCTTCACATGAGGTGGCCAAAGTACTGGAGTTTCAGCTTTAGCATCATTCCTTCCAAAGAATACCCAGGGCTGATCTCCTTTAGCATGGACTGGTTGGATCTCCTTGCAGTCCAAGGGACTCTCAAGAGTCTTCTCCAACACCACAGTTCAAAAGCATCAATTCTTCGGCACTCAGCTTTCTTCACAGTCCAACTTTCACATCCATACATGACCACTTGAAAAACCATAGCCTTGACTGGATGGACCTTTGTTAGCAAAGTAATGTCTCTGCTTTTAAATATGTTTTCTAGGTTGGTCATAACTTTCCTTCCAAGGAGTAAATGTCTTTTAATTTCATGGCTGCAGTCACCATCTCCAGTGATTTTGGAGCCCAAAAATATAAAGTCTGACACTTTTTCCACTGTTTCTCCATCTATTTGACGTGAAGTGATGGGACAAGATGTCATGATCTTTGTCTTCTGAATGTTGAGTTTTAAGCCAACTTTTTCCCTCTCCTCTTTCAGTTTCATCAAGAGGCTTTCTAGGTCCTCTTCACTTTCTGCCATAAGGGTGGTGTCATCTGCATATCTGAGGTGATTGATATTTCTCCCGGCAATCTTGATTCCAGCTTGTTCTTCTTCCAGCCCAGGGTTTCTCATGATGTACTCTGCATAGAAGTTAAATAAGCAGGGTGACAATATACAGCCTTGATGTACTCCTTTTCCTATTTGGAATCAGTCTTGTTTCATGTCCAGTTCTAACTGTTGTTTCCTGACCTGCATATAGATTTCACGAGAGGCAGGTCTGGTGGTCTCGTATTCCCATCTCTTTCAAAATTTTCCACAGTTTATTGTGATCCACACAGTCAAAGGCTTTGGCATAGTCGATAAAGCAGAAATAAATGGAACCCAAATTGAAGAATCCAAGAAGTAGTTGCTACTCTTGGCATGCTGCCACAAAAGTTAAGAAAATAGAACAAAGAAATAAAAAAGTTCATAAGAAGATTGTGAGCTTAGAGGATTCAAGGATAGAGGTAGGCTTGAACCCTGTCTATGGTTCCTAACCAATTTTTGCTAGTTATATCTGATGGCATGTGATGAACTGAAGATTATCTGGGAGTGATAGAAATTAGAGGCTGGAATCAACTGCCAATGGCAAAGCCAAGTGCTTTTGCTGAGACTGAGAGCCAGGGTGGGTCAAAATGTCACTGACTGAACAAGATAAATTATCCTATAGAAAATATGACAAAAAGAGCAATTTAAATTATTTTTAGTGACACTATTTAGGTTGCCTTCAATAATTCATTTTTCTCCCCTCCAAGCTACTCTCTGTCCACACTTATGAAGATATATGATCCCCACCATAAAAAAAACTGTGATCCAAACTATCACTTAAGTTGGAGTTCAGTAGCCCTTTTATCCCTTTTGTTTTTCACATCTTGTGTGCAGACAAGACCCCAGTCTGATTGCCCGAATCTTTGCATTTCTGCCAGGGTTGACTTTCTGTAGATATGTTATTAATTATCAGTAAACCATACAGATGCAAGATGGCAGAGTAGAAGAATGTGTGCTCGTTTATCTTGCAAGAACTCCAAAATTGAAGCTCCCCACTGAACAACCTTTGAAGGAGAATGTTGGATCCCACCGGAAAAAGATGCCCCATGTCGAAGGGTAAAGGAGAAGCCCCAGCAAGATGATAGGAGGGGGAAATTGCATTGAGAATCAAATCCCCTATACGCCAGGCATGCTAAGAGGGCACAAGCAACCCTTGTGCACAACAAGAGCCAGAGACCACACAGAGACTGAACCAGATCTGACTTTGAGTGTTTGAGTGTCTCCTGCGGAGGCATGGGTCTACAGTGGCCTGCTGCAGATGCATGGGCTCTTGTTGCAGCAGAACTGGGTCACCCAGCATGTGGCATAAGCCCTCTTGCAGGAGGTCCCATTAACCCCAACATAGAGCCACCAAGATGACTACCCACAAGCTGAAGAACAATTATAACAAATGAATTCTCACACTGTTAAGAAAGTTCTGGTATTCACAACATATTTCCAAACCTGGGGATCTGGCAAAGGGACTGAGAACCCCCAGAGAATTTGATTTGGAGGCCAGTGGGATTTGATTACAGAACTTACTTAGGACTGGGGAAACAAACTCTTGGAAGGCACAAACAAGACTGTGTGCATACCAGGACCCAGGAGAAAGGAGCAGTGATCCCACAAGACTGACCCAGACTTGCCTGTAAGTGTCCAGGAGTCTCTATCAGAAGCGAGGGTTGACAGTGGCATGCTGCAGGGTCAGGGGAACTGAATACAAGAATGTATGCACAAGACCTTTTGAAAGATATCTCCATTATCTTCATTTGCTCAGTCATGTCCGACTCTTTGTGACTCCATGGACTGTAGCCTATCAGGCTCCTCCATCTATGGGATTTTCCAGGCAAGAGTGCTGGAGTGGATTACCATTTCTTTCTCCAGGGGATCTTCCCAACCCAGGAGTTGAACCTGGGTCTCCCACATTGCAGGCAGATGCTTTTACAGTCTGAACCACCAGGGAAGCCCCTACCATAGTATGGTCTATGTCAAACAACAGAGAGGGAACACAGCCCCTCCCATCAACAGAAAATTGGGTTAAAAATTTACTGAGTTTGGCCCTTCACAACAAGAACCATTTTCACCTACAGTCAGTCTCTCCCATCAGGAAGATTCCATAAGCTTCTTATCCTTACCTATCAGAGAGCAGACAGAATGAAAACCACAGTCACAGAAAACTAATAAAACTGATCACATAGACCACAGCAGTGTCTAACTCAAGGAAACTATTAGCCATGTCGTGAAGGGCCCACCCAATATGGACGGATCATAGTGGAGATTTCTGACAAAACATGGTCCACTGGAGAAGGGAATGACAAACCACTTCTGTATTCTTGCCTTGAGAACCCCATGAACACTATAAAAAGGAAAACAAATATATGACACTGAAAGATGAACTCCCCAGGTCACTAGGTGCCCAATATGCTACTGGAGAAGAATGAGGAAATAACTCCAGAAAGAATGAAGAGAAAGAGCCAAAGTGAAAACTACACACATTTGTGGACATGACTGGTGATGGAAGTCCAGCCCAATGCTATAAAGAGCAATATTGCATACGAATTGGAATATGGGTACATGGATATAGGTAGATTGGAAGTGGCTAAACACAAAATGGCAAGAGTGAACATTGACATTTTAGGAATCAGTGAACTAAGATGAACTGCAATGGGCAAATTTAATTGAGATGACCATTATATGTACTATTGTGGGCAAGAATCCCTTAGAAGAAATGGAGTAGCCTTCATAGTCAACAAAAGAGTCTGAAATGCATCTCTTGGGTGCAGTCTCAAAAACAACAGAATGATTTCTGTTCATTTTTGAGGCAAACCTTTCATTATCAAGGTAATCCAAATCTATGCCCCAACCACTATGCTGAAGAAGCTGAAGTTGAACGGTTCTGTGAAGACCTACAAGATTTTCCAGAACTAACATTCCAAAAAGATGGCCTTTTCATCATAGGGGACTGCAAGGCAAAAGTAGAAAGTCAAGAGATACCTGGAGTACCAGGCACATTTGGTCTCAGAGTACACAATGAAGCAGGACAAAGACTAACAGATTTGACAAGAGAATACACTGGTCATAGCAAACACCCTCTTCCAACAACATAAGAGATGACTCTACACATGGACATCACCAGACGGTCAATACTGAAATCAAACTGATTATATTCTCTACAGCCAAAGATGAAGTAGCTCTATACAGTTATCAAACACAAGACTGGAAGCTGATTATGGCTCAGACCATAAATTCCTTACTGCAAAATCCAAACTTAAATTGAAGAAAGTAGGTCAAGAAACGTTTGACCATTCAGGTATGACCTAAATTATATCCCATACAATTATACAGTGAAAGAGACAAATAGATTCAAGGAATTAGATTTGATAGAGTGCCCAAAAACTTATGGACAGAGGTTCATGACTTTGTACAGGAGACAGTGATCAAGGTCATTCCCAATAAAAAGAAATGCAAAAAGGCAAAATGGTTGTCTGAGGAGGCCTTACAAATAGCTGAGAAAAGAAAAGAAGCAAAAGGCAAAGGAGGAAGGAAGGATATCTCCATCTGAATGCAGAGTTCTGGAAAAAAAAAAAAAAATGGCAAGGAGAGATAAGAAAGCCTTCCTCTGTGACCAGTCCAAAAAAATAGAGGAAAACAATACAATAAGAAAGACTAGCAATCTCTTCAGGAAAATTTGAGATACCAAGGGAACATTTCATGCAAAGATGAGCTCAATAAAGGACAGAAATGGTAAGGACCTAACAGAAGCAGAAGATATTAGGAAGTATCAAGAATATACAGAAGAACTGTACAAGACAGATCTTCATGACCCAGAAACCATGATGGTGTGATCGCTCAGAGATATCTCGGAGTGTGAAGTCAAGTGGGCCTTAGGAAACATTACTATGAATAAAGCTAGTGGAGGTGATGGAATTCCACTTGAGCTATTTCAGATCCTAAAAGATGATGCTGTGAAAATGTTGCATTCAATATGCCAGCAAATTTGGAAAACTCAGCAGTGGCCACAGGGCTGGAAAAGGTCAGTTTTCATTCTAATCCCAAAGAAAGGCAAGGCCAAAGAATGTTCAGACTATCATACAATTGCACTCATCTCACATGATAGCAGAGTGATTCTGAAAATTCTCCAAGCTAAGGCTTCAACAGTATGTGAACTGAAAACTTCCAGATGTTCAAGCTGGATGTAGAAAATGCAGAGGAACCAGAGATCAATATCTAACATCAATGGATCATCAAAAATAAACAAGAGAATTCCAGATAAACACCTACTTCTGCTTTATTGACTACACCAAAGTCTTTGACTGTGTGGATCACAATGAACTGTTGACAATTCTGAAAGAGATGGGAAATACCAGACCACCTGACCTGCCTGCTGAGAAATCTGTATGCAGGTCAAGAAGCAACAGTTGGAACTGGACACGGAACAATGGACTAGTTCCAAATTGGGAAAGGAGTACATCAAGGCTGTATATCGTCACTCTGCTTATTTAATGCAGAGTACATAATGGGAAATGCCAGGCTGGATGAAGCACAACCTGTGAGCAATATTGTCAGGAGAAATATCAATAACCTTAGATATGCAGATGACACCACACCTGTGGCAGAAAACGAAAAAGAACTAAACAGTCTCTTGTTGAAAGTGAAATAGGAGAGTGAAAATGTTGGTTTAAAATCCAACATTCAAAAACTAAGAAAATGTCATCCAGTCCCATCTCTTCACGGCAAATAGATGGGAAAACAATGGAAACAGTGAAAGACTTTATTTTCTTGGGCTCCATAATCACTGTTGATAGTGACTGCAGCCATGAAATTAAAAGGCACTTGCTCCTTGGAAGAAAAGCTATGACAAACCTAGATAGAGTATTCAAAAGCAGAGACATTACTTTGTCAACAAAAGTCCATATAGTAAAAGCTATGGTTTTTCCGGTAGTCATATCTGGATATGAGAGCTGGGTCATAAAGAGATCTGAGCACCAAAGAACTGATGCTTTTGAACTGTGGTGTTGGAGAAGACTCTTGAGAGTCCCTTGGACTGCACGGAGATCCAACCAATCAATGATAAGGAAATCTGTCCTAAATATTCATTGGAAAGACTGATGCTGAAGCTGAAGCTCCAACATTTGGCCACCTGATGCAAACAACTGATTCACTGGAAAGGACCCTGATGATGGGAAAGATTGAAGACAGGAACAAAAAGGGACAATAGAGGATAAGATGATTGGATGGCATTATCAACTCAATGGACATGAATTTGAGCAAGCTCCAGGAGTCGGTGATGGGCAGGGAAGCCTGGTGTGTTGCAGTACACGGGGTAGCAAAGTGTCAGACACAACTGAGCAACTGAACTGAAATCATACAGATAGCCATTTAATCACTGCATATTGTTGTCAATATTTTGAGCAAATAATATTTGTTATTGTGTGGTCAAGTATGGATCAAATATACCAGGGATGATCAGATTCCAAAAAATTTCACTGGCTATGCTATTCCATATAGATGTCTAGGTTAGCTGAAACACTAGAGTGTACAAGCAAAGATGGTGATCTGCAACCATAAGATGGTATGAAATATTGCCATTTGTAGCAATATGTGTGGAACTAGAGAATATCTTACTAAATCAAGTAAGTAAAAAACAAATATCATATATACAATATCACATATATGGAATCTAAAAAACAATGCAAATGAAAGTATATACAAAAACAGAAGCACTCATAGATAAAGAGAACAACCTTATGGTTACCAAAGAGGAAAAGGTAGGAGGGAGACTAAATTAAGAGTATGGGATTACAGATACACACTACTCTCTCTCTCTCTCTCTCTCTATATATATATATATATATATATATATAT
>SJYT01013063.1:34119-47664 GCA_006410635.1 Cephalophus harveyi | reverse complement strand
TATTTGGAACCAGTCTGTTGTTCCATGTCCAGTCCTAACTGTTGCTTCCTGACCTGCATACAGATTTCTCAAGAGGCAGGTTAGGTGGTCTGGTATTCCCATCTCTTTCAGAATTTTCCACAGTTTATTGTGATCCACACAGTCAAAGGCTTTGGCATAGTCAACAGACACACATAAACTAAACAAACAAAAAATACTGACATTCCAAATATATGACATTAAAAATTAAGAAGAAACTTTATCTCTCCTGTCCTTTTCCACACTCAAAGATGGTTATTTTCATTTTACTTCCCAAATATATTTCATAGCAAAAACATCTATAATGATAAAAAACATATTATTATGTTGGTCATAAGTAAATTGGAACCTTTGGAAACATAAAATATTGAGAGGGAAAACCTCTCAGTATACTTCAGTTAAATAAGTCTTTGGACATATTTTCTAGAGGTAAAATTCAAATAATTAATTATGGGAAATTGCAGCAGAATATAGAGTTGACTCCTAGTCACATTCACACATTGGTATAAACATTGAGGAAGGAGAGTCATATTTTACCCATGCTACATTTTAATCTCCTGTGATTATAAAGGAAGCTGCTCAACCAACTCATGATTAAGCAGTATCAATCCTATTTTTAAAATCATTACATATTGATCTGTAAGACAACAAAATCATTTATATGCAGACTAGATGATCTAAACCTTTAACAATTTTCCATTTCACCACAACTGCCTTAGGGTAATGGTCTGTGGGATTCTTCTTACAGTTGCTCACAGAACCTCTAGTTAGCATCTCTTCTCTATTTACATTCAATAGGACAAGTAAGCAGGTTGAAATTAGCCATGGAGTATTTCCATCATGAAAGCTGACAAACACTCCACCTCTATAGGAAGAGCCTGTTTTTGAGTATTTACCAGCACATCGCTGCTTAAATTCCACATAGTAGATTAAGAATCATAGTTTTAAATATTTTATTATTTAAGAGAATACATTATTTTGAACTTTATTGTGATACAAGCAAACAAATTGAATTATCTTATATTTAGTCCAAGAATGATTTTAACTTTGCTGATATTTAAATATATCACATCATTCTTTCTTCTTTGAGAGCAACTGGAAAGGCAAAGAGTGAAACTTTGTTGTGAATTTCCAACCAACTATCTCTTCATTCACTTTTATATATAGTTGCCTCTTTATAACCTTTCAAGATGAATGATAAATTGCATCTCCTTGAACCAAGTCACTGTTCAGTTAATGTAATCTCTGCTTAAAATCAAATAGGCACTGATCATTTTACAGATGTTATTTTATTACTGTCAGTCGGGTCATACATTTTTCTGAAGTGAAAGTAAAAAAAAAAATAACAATTCACTGTTGAAAACCACAATGAGATTGCTGACAAAAGATTAAGTTTGAGTCAATTAAAAAAACAATTTGCTTTTTCTTCCTTGCAACTATTTTTTTTTTTTTGCATATAGATATGAAAATGTAAAAAGTTAAATTTTTTTATTCTAGTAACTAAATAAATCTCTCTTGCCATCATCATAGAAGTAAATGTAATGTGAATTGCAGAGATAATTTATTTAAATAGAGACATTCATTTAGAAATACAACTATATCTCAGTTAGTAATCTCTAACTAGAATTAGGTGAAATGTTACAATTGTTCATTGCAATTATTGAACTGTGAGAAATACTAAATGCGTATGCACACACATAGGTACACCACTTCTTATTTCAATTCAAAATTTATAGGTTTTTAAAGGCCTTCTTTTACATGTTGAGCATGGCTAAAAAATAGAAATTAATATCCTATTCTTGGAAGCTGTCTTAGAAGTCTCCAACTATTTAAAGTTCACAGAAATTTCTGTAAACCATAGAGTATTTATACGATGGGGCTTCCCTGGTAGCTCAGAGGGTAAAGTGTCTACCTACAATGCAGGAGACCGGGGTTCCATCCCTGGTTCGGGAAGATCTCCTGGAGAAGGAAATGGCAACCCACTCCAGTTGTCTTGCCTGGAAAATCCCATAGATTGAGGATCCTGGTAGGCTACAGTCCATGGGGTTGCAAAGAGTTGGACACAACTGAGCGACTTCACTTCACTTTCACAATTTATAGGATTGTGTTTTGGGGTTATAAGGGTTAAAATATTGTAGGCTTGATTTGTCCATAACAGTAGCAAAGGATGATAATTAATCTGTATGATAGTAAAACAAGTATGTTCAGTTCACAATAACCAGGTAGAGAAAAGTGGATGATGAGGACAAGAACCACAAAAACTAGATTAATTGATGACCTGAAAATATACAGCTATAGCACTTAGGAACTGATTTCTCCTATCCAGGTTTGTAGTCTAAGCCACCATGGGAAAATTGTTTGTAGTAAATTGAACAAAAATATAGAAAATTTAAAATTCTTAGTTTGAATATTTAGCAGCAAAATAAAATTTCAGAGCTTTTAATTCCTTGAGATTTTAATAAGATCAGGCAATCAAGAAAAACCAAGTATGAAAGAGAAAAGCCAAAATGAAAAACAATGCCAGTTATATCCCAGTGCCCCCGACCTGTCTCTTATACACATCTATCATGAGACTTCAAACTGAAAAATTCTAAAATAGTGTCTAAAATGATTCAAGTTTAGACAAATTATCAATTTTATCTTACAATTCTTAAGACATGAAAAACATTAAAAAGAACAAAAAATAATACACAACACAAAAAAGCCAGAAAGGCATCATGTTTTGCCTTATCAATTACAAATTGTAGAAAATAATGATATATATATTTTTAAAGAGTGATAAAGAATCTGCCTGCCAATGCAGGAGACACAGGTTTGATCCCTAGGGTCAGTAAGGTCCCCAGGAGAAGGAAATGACAATCTACTCCAGTATTCTTCTCTGGGAAATCCCACAGAGGAGGTTGACAGGAAATAGTCCAGCAGAGTCAGACAGGACATAGCCACTGAATAACAACAACAGTTTTCAAAGTAAAGTATATATATTCAAATAATAAATAAACCTGCATTCCAAAAGGCATTTTTAGACAAGTAAGCATAGAGAAAAATTATCTCACATGAACCCATTTTCAAGAACTTACTTAAAAAATAATTCAGAGGAACATGGGAATAATATAAGATATAAGAGATTGTGATATCCAGATAACAGTACCTTAAAATCAGTGAAACAACAATAAAAAAAGGATCAACACAAAGACAGCTGGGTGGGAAACTATTAGGAAACTGTTCCCAGCAGGAACAGGCTAGAGTGTTCCAGGATAGAGGTCTCTAGGGGAAAAGAAAAATGAAAATCCCGTCAGCCAAGAAGATATTTTGACTAATAGCATTCAAAATTTTGAGGTTGTTATAAAACAAAGCAATTCAAAGTGAAAATAAGAGTAAAAAAGCAAAAACAAACAAACAAAAATCTCTAGGAAAAAGTAAGAACAAATCACCACCACCAAGAGCCTCTAATATTGAATAACTTTTCCTAGTGTGAAGCAAACAAATTGTGGCTGGCAGGATTTTAGCAAATGATACAGACATATATTAAATTTTGTTCTTATTTCTTTGTTTAAAAGATACAGCTTAAATCCAGGAAAGTAATGCAATCATTACTCACATTTGTTTCAATGTAAGCTATATTTATATAGTAGTTGCAATATAAATGGTGTTCTAAGCTTTATGACCAAAGCACTGAAAAACTTCAAAATAGATTCTGATAGAAATGAATGTTAAAGACAGTAGCAATCTAAATATATGTGTCCTTTGCTATAATTTAGGATACAGAGGTAGGATGAGAAAACTAAAATAGTACATAAGGCAAATATATCTTTAAATGTGGAGAATTCATGGATCTGTGAAAGATTCAATTGACCAGCAACAACAAAAAGACTTTAAATATATAATTTAAATTTATAAGTGAATGCAAGGTCAAGACTTCTAAGAGCTGTAAAAGCTTATAAAACATCAGGTGCCAGTAAATATAGTGTCTAATTTTAGCAAATCAATATCAAAAATAAAATTAGAATTATGCAGATATTCACAAGAAGAATTAAAACAAAAGAATTAAAGCAGGATGACTATGACTGTAGGACTGAAGAAAAAAAGAGAAAAAGCAGAACATTGCTTTTCCGTTCAGTTCATTTCAGTGGCTCAGTCGAGTCCTACTCCTTGTGACCCCATGGACTGTAGTACACCAGGTCTCCCTGTCCATCGCTAATTCCCAGAGCTTACTCAAACTCATCTCCATTGAGTCAGTGATGCCATCTAACCATCTCATCCTCTGTCATCTCCTTCTCCTCCTACCTTCAATCTTTCCCAGAATTTTCTAATGAATCAGTTCTTCACATTAGGTGGCCAAAGTATTGTAGCTTCCACTTCAGCATCAGTCCTTCCAGTGAATATTCAGGACTGATTTCCTTTAGGATTGACTAGTTTGATTGACTTGCAGTCCAAGGGACTCTCAAGAGTCTCCTCCAACACCATAGTTCAAAAGAATTAATTCTTCAGTGCTCAGCTTTTTTTATGGTCCAACTCTCACATCCATACATGACTACTGGAAAAACCATAGCTTTGACTAGACAGACCTTTGTCAGCAGAGTAATGTCTCCACATTTTAAAATGCTGTCTAAGTTTGTCATAGATTTTCTTTCAAGGAGCAAGCATCTTTAAATTTTATGGTTGCAGTCACCATAATTTTGTAGTATTCTGATTTAATATTAACTATTTTTATATTCTTGAAAATGTTTCAGTATCTTTCCACCATTGTTCTCCATAATAGTCTCTCTTTACTTCCACTTCACAAATATACATTCAAGTTTGAACTAATCTACAAAGATTATGTCCTGACAGATGATTTTATCACATAAAATCAAATCTTTCCATCTTATCTACAGCCTTCTTTAAACCTGAACATACTGTGCCTTTAAAATGTTATCCTCATTAACCACATTACATGCCCATTGATCAGTTCATCTCCAGTTTTACCAACTAAACACATCTAAAAATGAAAGAATTAGGCAATTAGACTAGAATGTTGGTGAAAAATCAAATGTTTTCATTCAGTAAATACTAAAATAAAATTATAATGGGGAGAAATTGCTTAGCCTAATAAATATGTATTATTAGGATATCTATGCTTATAAATGTGTATCTACATGAGATAAATTTTATTTTTCCTCTTACTTTAAAATAATTATGCATGTACACAAGGAAAGAATGTTGTTTTTCAGTGGTAATTATGAAATATAATTCAAGTTCTTTACAGATATTTGCACTGTATTCGTTTGCCATGACCAGTGAATGTCAAATAGAAATGAATAAATACCCTATTATCAAGGAATCTATTATATTTAATCCCTGTGATCTTTCCTCCAGAGCCCATATCCCAAAGGAAAGCATCAGAAAGATACAACTGAGGAATATTCTAAAATATACCTGACCAATGCTCCTTAAAATTGGCAGTGTCATAAAAAACAAGGAAACACTAAGAAACTGTCAGCCAAAAAGTGTCTGAAACAAGACCATTAAATGTCATGTTGTGTTCTGCATGAGATCCTAAAACAGAAAAAGGATATTGGCTAAAAGTGAGGAAGCATGAAAAAAAATTTATGAACTTCAGTTAGTAATACTGTATCACTATTGTCCATTAACTGACAAATGTACCACAGTAATGTAAAATGTTAAGGGTAGGGCAAATTGGAGAAGGCAATGGCACCCCACTCCAGTACTCTTGCCTGGAAACTCCCATGGACGGAGGAGCCTAGTAGGCTGCCGTCCATGGGGTCGCTGAGTCAGACACGACTGAGCGACTTCACTTTCACTTTTCACTTTGATGCACTGGAGAAGGAAATGGCAACCCACTCCAGTGTTCTTGCCTGGAGAATCCCAGGGATGGCGGAGCCCAATGGGCTGCCGTCTGTGGGGTCGCACAGAGTCGGACACGACTGAAGTGACTTAGCAGCAGCAGCAGCAGCAGGGCAAATTGGGTATCAAGAGTAGAGAAATTTCTCTGTACTATCTTTGGTACTCCCTTTAAATCTAAAACTATCCTAAAAATGGAAGCTTATTTAAATATTTTTTTAAAGTAATGAAACTGAAAATGCACAGTGAAAAAGGTAAAAGGAAAAGCATTCAAGTCAGTAGGGATATAAAAAGGTTTGTTTTGATCAAAGTTTTTTTTTGTTCTTTTTTAATAAGTGAGAGATTTCTTATGTAGAACAAATGGGATTTCAAAACATGCCTCTTGTCCTTCCTGGTCATCTATGACTTGTTGTAAAAGAAGTATTATTTTGCCATCATAAGAACCAAAGATTCAGAGTAGGGAAAATGAGTTAAATCTCATCTGTCATAGTAAAATCATTCCAATTTATATTCTGACTACCATGGGCTAGTTAGGCCAAATCTCAGCAAATCACCTGTATTGCATTACATATATTACTTTTCTCATAAATAAATGAAGATATAATGCCTATCACATAACTTTATGTTATTAGTAATTAATGGAGACATTTGATGCAAAGCAGTAGGATAGTGACTAGTATATCAAATGTGGCATTTTACCATAACTTGATGAAAAACATAGAATAGTAGTTCTAGTTAAATTGCCCAATATATTAAAATGATTTAAGATGTAGTTCATTCTGTACCTCAAGAAAAATATAGCTGGTTTAATATAGTTATACTTATTTCCTGATGTTCTGCAGAAAACTAAACTCATCCAAAGCAAGAGATGAGATATAAAGGGGAAAATGTTGCATGGTCAAATATAAAATTTAAACCAATTACTGATGAACTTAAAGATTCATATAAGCTAAAGAAATGTCAATATATGGCAAAACCAATACGGTATTGTAAAGTAAAATAAAGTAAAAATAAAATTAAAAAAAAAAAAAAGAAAGAAAGACTTATATACAATTTAACCAAGTTCATCATACATTGCTATCCCAGGCTGCAACTTACATAAAACCACATATGCGAGTGGACTGCAAAGAGCAGTCATACATTTTCCGAATGTTTTAGGCTCTTTTTCTGTGACACAACTCATAATAGTGGTCCTCTAAGCATTCTCAGAAAATTTGAATTAAAGTCAAATTCTGATATCAGTATTTGTCAATTTAGACATAAATAAAATCCTAAGCTCTCCAAAATAGAGATACAGCTCTTTTCATTTGATCATGCTTAACATAATTACATGCAAGTTTTCAATATAGTTCCTTTCAAAATGTAAATACCTACAAATTTAAAACAATTTATAGCATAAGTTTAAAAATTTGTATCACAAAATGAATTTCTCAGGTAACAAATGTAACCAAACTTTGTCATATAGCTATATGTTCCATAAATATGAACTACAAGGTAACAAAAATAAGTGAGAAGCTTAACATATATGTTTGCACACACACACACACACACACAAATACATACACACAAAACATCAAGGAAACAAACAAAGGAGATTATGACTGGGTTAATTTAATGGGATTGAAACATTTGTGTCCATTGCTCATGATAGAATTGTTCTCAGAAGGAATATAGGCTAGTTATTCCTATTCACCCTGGTTATATAAGAGGTATTAAGAATATGTTAGAGTGTTATATTTATAGGGCTTCCCTGGTGGCTCAGATAGTAAAGAATCTGCCTGCAATGTGGGAGCCCTGGGTTCGATCCCTGGGTTGGGAAGATCCCCTGGACTAGGAAATGGCAACCCACTCCAGTATTCTTGCCTGGAGAATTCCATGGACCTAGGAGCCTGGAGGGTTTAGTCCATGGGGTCGCAAAGAGTCAGACACGACTGAGTGGCTAACGTGCACACACACACACACACATTATGTTTAAAAACATTCTTATCGATCTACTCGGTGAATTAGTTCTTAATTTTGTGAGTGTTCTGGAATCCTTTGATAATATGATGACAGCTACTGCTGGTATAAATATATGAGCATACAAGGCACATCCACTAAAGACTGTAACTATGATTTCAAATGATTCATAGACTCCCTCAATCCTATTCATGATTTATGGTCCTCAGGTTTTAGTCTAAAGACAACGTAAAGGGCATTTTCCCATCCTGCTTAGTTGAAAAAAATTCTAAAAGAAATTTTAAAGCCCTGACATGCACACTAATTTGAGAAATGTTATTTCAGTGAGTGGATGTAATAGACATTTTGTAATGCATGTAGAGATATAATTTAAAATGTGTATAAAAAACGATGGCTATAAGAGTGATATTCCCCTCAAAACATTTTATATTGAAAAAAACAAAGTTATACAATGGGAAATTCAAAAAGAGAATATGATTTTCAGCAAGAATCCAGATTTTTTAAAAATGCAGTTTTCACTGAGGTACTCAAATACCTATGGCAGAATAAACGAATTGGTGTAAAAGAGCAAAATCATATGTAGGCTTATTTTGATCTAGCTTTATTTTAAATTAATATGTTTAAATATGAAAAAATGAAGTGAAAAGTGAAGTCGCTCAGTCATGTCCGATTTTATGTGACCCTGTGGACTCTAGCTCACCAGGCTCCTCTGTCCATGGGATTTTCCAGGCAAGAATACTGGAGTGGGTTGCCATTTCCTTCTCCATGTTTAAATATATATATATATGTATATTTTTTAGTTAAAGTGAGCTGGCAGAATAATGATCTTAAACAAAACATCAAAATCATGTAAATTAAATATTAGGGGAAAAGTCATTTTCACTAAAGAAATGTAAGCTTATTTCATGTTAGAAGACAACATATAAGATGCCTAGTTGAGTCATTTTGTTTTACACATGAAGAAAAAGGAAATGGAAAGTGTCTGACCCAAAGTCTAAAGCTAACAAATATAAGATATATTATGTTTACTTTACTTTTACCATTTAGTTTAAAATGTTCTGCCTTCAGAATATTTTAATTGTCATAACAAAGAATATATTTATTTTATTGCATAGCTTATATTGTTAAATAAATATGGTTAGAATAGTTTGATATACTCACAAATGTTTGCTAATTTTGTACCATGAATCAGTAACTTTCTAACTATTCAGAATGTAACGATTAAAAAATTGAAATAATACCTTTAGTTCTAGTGCTTGTCATCTAGCTGAATCAAAACATTAAAATCGGCTATTGAAAGCAGTATAATAAGTGGCATGGCAGTCATTTATAGGATATAATTGAAATCTGCAGAAGGGCGAGCTACTCTGGATTGGGACTAAGTGAAACCTCTTGGAAATCAATGTCTAAATTAAATGTGGACCTATACTTTTATATGACACTAATTCAATAAATCCACTCCATCCTGTCCCTTTCTCTTTTACTGCATAGCCATTCTTATTGGTTACTATAGAATAGCCTTCAAGTAGAGAAAATTGTAGTAATACATTTGCATATTTTCTATGAAGTTTTTCAAAGATATACAGACTTGTAATAAGATATTAAATCTCCTTCTGTATAAACACATTTCACAGAGCTTTGCTGTATAGTTGCAATATCAGAACATTGAGATTACAAAATCTCTCTTTCTCTCTCTCCATATATATATATATGGGGGCTTCCCTGGTGGCTCAGATGGTAAACAATCTGCCTGCAATGCACCTGAGTTTGATCCCTGGGTAGGGAAGAATGTCTAGAGATGGGAATGGTGATGCACTCCAGTATTCTTGCCTGGAGAATTCCGTGGACAGAGGAGCCTGTGGGCTACAGTGCATGGGGTCACAAAGAGTCAGACTTGAGAACATGTATTTTACTTTATATATATTCTCCAGGGGATCTTCCAAGCCCAGGGATTGAACCTGAGTCTTCTGCATTGCAGCAGATTCTTTAACATCTGAGCCACCCATGAAGATAGATAGATAGATAGATAGATAGATAGATAGATAGATATCACTCTGAGTTTTGTTGCAATAGTCAATAATTGAGTTAGATTTATTAACATGCTTGAAAACATGTGATTTTGAGAAGCATTACACTACTATCCTATTTTTGAAAGGGCACCACCACGGCAGTAATAGATATTGGTGTTTAGATAGATTAGAAATTAGATGGTAAGTAATATTTGTGCTTGTTCAGTTGCTAAGTCACATCCAACTCATTGTGATCCCATGGACTCTAGCCCACCAGGCCGCTCTGTCCATGGGATTTCCCAGGCAAGAATGATATCCAGGATTGCCATTTTATCCTCTAGGGGATGTTCCCGATCCCCCAGGGATCAAACATGTGTCTACTGCAGCTCCTGCATTGTCAGGTGGATTCTTTACCACTGAGCCACGACTCTTTGTGACCCTATGGACTGCAGCACACCAGATTTCTATGTCCTTCACTATCTCCTGGAGTGGGTGATGCTATATTGGCAAAAAAATATTTTGTGATCATTGTCTCACTTATATTTGGTGTCTGTATCTTCTACAATTTGTCATACTTGTATTTCCTTCAGAGTGTTTGTTTGTAAGGACTAAGGTCCTGTGTAAAGCAGTTCAGAGAATTCTAGTATTATGGTCTTATGTGGGCTTCCCTGGTAACTTCCCTGTAAAGACTCTGTCTTCAATGCAGAAGACTGGTTCCATTCCTGGGTTGGGATGATCCCCCAGAGAAGGGATAGGGTACCCACTCCAGTATTCTTGGGCTTTCCTAGTAAAGAATCTGACTGCAATGTGGGAGACCTGGGTTGGAAAGACCCCTGGAGGAAGGCATCGCAACCCATTCTGTTCTGAGTCAGTTTCTTGTGGGGTCACTGTTCCTTTCACCTGGGTCCTGGTGTGCACAAGGTTTTGCTTGTGCCCACCAGAAGTCTGTTTCCCCAGTCTTAGGTAAGTTCTGACAGCTCTATGGTGTGGTTAATTGTGACCTCCTCCAAGAGGGCTTACGCCATACCCAGGTCTGCTGCACCCAGGGTCCCTGTCCCTGTGGCAGGCCATTGCTGACCCACACCTTCACAGGAGACACTCAAGCACTCAAAGGCAGGTCTGGCTCAGTCTGTGTGGGGTCTCTTGGTGTGCCCAAGGGTTTGTTTGAGCCCTCCAGTCGTCTCTGGTGGGTATGAAGTTTGATTCCCAATGCTACTTTGCCCCTCCAACCATCTTTCTGCGACTTCTCCTTTGACCTTGGAGGTAGGATATCTTTTTTTGGTACAATCCAAAATTCTTTTGTTGATGGTTGTTCAGCGGCGAGTTGTAAATTTGGAGTTCCTGCAGGAGAAAATGAGCACAAGTCCTTCTACTCCACCATCTTTCAACCTCAGTCTTGCCTCTAACCATCAAGTGACTGAATTGTCCTATAATGAATCTACTCACAGTCACTCAGCACTGTGCAGTCACCACTCCAGCGTCATGCAGCCGCCTCTCTGGACATGGAACAACACTCTGGTTCCAAATCGGGAAAGGAGTACATCAAATCTGTATATTGTTACCCTGCTTATTTAGCTTATATGTAGGATATATCATGCAAAATCCTAGGCTGGATGAAACATGAGCTGGAATCAAGATTGCTGGGAGAAATATCAATAACCTCAGATATACAGATAACACCACCCTTATGGCAGAAAGTGAAGAGGAACTAAAGAGTCTCTTCATGAAAGTGAAAGAAAAGAGTGAAAAAGTTGGCTTAAAACTCAACATTCAGAAAACTAAGATCATGGCATCCAGTCCCATCAATTCATGGCAAATAGATGGGGAAACAATGGAAACAGTGACAAACATTTAGGGGGCTCCCAAATCACTGCAAATGGTGATTGCAGCCATGAAATTAAAAGATGCTTGTTCTTTGGAAGAAAAGCTATCACCAACCTAGACAGCATATTATAAAGCAGAGACATTAATTTGCCAACAGAGGTCTATATTGTCAAAGCTATGTTCTTTCCAGTAGTCATGTATGGATGTGTGAGTTGGACTGTAAAGAAAGTTAGGCACAGAAGAATTGATACTTTTGAACTGTGGTGTTGGAGAAGACTCTTGAGAGTCCCTTGTACAGCAAGGAGATCCAACCAGTCAATCATAAAGGAAATCAGTCCTGAATATTCATTGGAAGAACTGATGCTGAAGCTGAAACTCCAATACTTTGGCCACCTGATGTAAAGAACTGACTCATTGGGAAGGACCCTGATGCTAGGAAAGGTTGAAGGCAGAAGGAGAAGGGGACAACAGAGGATGAGATGGTTGGATGGCTTCAATACTCTATGGATGTGACTTTGAGTAAGCTCTGGGAATTGGTGATTAACAGAGAAGCCTGGTGTGCTGCAGTCCATGGAGTTGCAAAGAATCAGATCCAACTGAATGACTGAACTGAACTGACAATGGTTTATACACAAAATTAAAAAAAAAAAATTTCACAGAACTATAAAGCAGTAAGTAATCAAAAATTGTAGTTCTTATTGTAATTATTTCCCTTTGGTCTTTTATTTCACATCACATCACCTATTAATCTGATAGTCTGATAGATCAATTGTCCAAAGGGGTGGAGGGAGTTGGGGTATATAGAAAAAGCCATTATATAGTAAAAGGAAAGATCAAATGTCAATATTAAAATCAATTTTCCTTTGTAAAAATTGATCCATGAATTAGAAATTTATAGAGGAAATATTAAAGTAATAAAGATAACACAGTGATATTTTGCTCAGTTGGTTTGTACTATAAGCAAAAGAGAGAAACAGATTGATTTTCTCAGTTGGATTATAATACATAGCTACAGAGAGAAACAGATTGAAATTGAATGGAATTTAACATGCCTATAGCAGAATATCCATATACATTACATTTTTCTTCTTATCATGTACCAGACACAGGAATATAATTCATATATATATATATATATAGCTACATACATATGTGTATATATATATGTTTGTAGAAAGTTTAAAATGAAAAAAAAAAGGAAATAGATTTCTATCTCACATCAGAATAGAAAATAGATTAAGCTTGATAGACATTTCTTTTTTAATTACAGAATGGATATCCCACAGAAATTTAGAATCAGTGTACTTCAGCTTTATTCATTCAGCACATATAATATGTAAGCCATTTTCTTAGTAAAACATTTGCAAATTCCATCCCTAAAGAATCCTAAGGAAAAAAGTTTGAGTCAAAAAGTAAAGTCTTCAATATTGAAGATTTTTAAATAGTACATATGTATTTGATATTGTTTTCTTTTAGGTACCAATCAACTGATCTATAGTTTATTCATAAGTTGATTATTTTTTATTGATGCACAAGAATTAGAATTTATATTTATATAGCTATAGCTAGTTCAGTCAGCAATTATTAACTGACGAATTGCCAAGGAGTACAGCAGTGCACTTATTATTGTTCTCAAATGTTGAGGCACATTTAAATCAAACATCAATTTTACATATGTATGTAAATTCACATATACAAACATATGTGCTGTGTGCTTAGTCACTCAGTTGTGTCCAATTCTTTATGACCCCATGGACTGTAGCCCACCAGGGTCTTCTGTCCATGGAGATTCTCCAGGCAAAGATACTGGAGTGGGTTCTCATGTCCTCCTCCAGGGGATCTTCCCAACCCAGGGTTGGAACCCAGGTCTCCCACATTGTAGGCAGATTCTTTA
>SJYT01013063.1:0-23024 GCA_006410635.1 Cephalophus harveyi | reverse complement strand
AGAGATGGTAATGAACAGGAAGGCCTGGCGTGCTGCGATTCATGGGGTCGCAAAGAGTCGGACACGACTGAGCAACTGAACTGAACTGAACCACTCAAAAGACCATTGACAGAATTCAGCTTCTTCTGGGCTATCACCTGAAAGTTTCCAAGTTTCTTGCCAGCTGGAACAGAAAAAGAGATAGAGAAAATTCAAACAAAATGAAATACACACACTTTTAAAAACTAATCTTGGAAATAATCTTCATCACCTTTGCCAAATATTTTTTTGTCATAAGCAAATCAGTAGGCCCAGTCACACATGGGAAGCAGAGTCATCAGAGCATGGATACCAGGAGCTGGGGAACATTGTGAGTCATGTCTGAAATTGACTACCATGGGGAGGTTGAGAATTCGGCAAAATATGTTAAAGTAAACATATAAAGGGGATTCCCAGGTGGCTCCATGGTAAAGAATCCACCTGACAACCAGAAGATGCAGGTTCAATCCATTAGAAGGATTGAATCAATCCCCTGGGGTCAGGAAAATCCCCTGGAGAAGGAAATGGCAACCCCTGCCAGTATTCTTTCCTGGGAAATCCCTTGGACAGAGGAGCCTGGAGAGCTATAGTCCTTGGGATCATAAGAGTCAGACATGATTTAGTGACTAAAGAACAATGTACACATATAAAGATGATATAAAATAACAGAAAAATGCTATGAACTTTTAAAAGGAGCAATTGTGCTCTTCTACTATGCTAAAGTTTTAGACCATTAGCAGAAAGAGGACTTGTCTTAAAAAGTAGCTTTACGTTTTAACAATAGAAATAATTCAACTTTTCACATAGTGTGTGACTGTTGGTTTCTAATCTAAGCTTGTTTGTCTGTGAGGATCTGCATATATTTAATGCAACTAGCCTATGAATATGCATTATATACCTTGATCTTTTTAATGAGATAATCTGGTTTGGAAAGGATGTTAGTCCTTTGAGAAAATTTTATTTTGGTACATATACCCATCTTTCTTCTAATATCTGTGCCTTATTTAACCACTTGAAAGTGCCATAAGCAAAGTCCATATTGGTAGACACTGGTTTTCAGTTGTCCCTAATTGATATTTTTCCCCAAAATCAAGTATATTTCTAACATAAATACATAAAAGTAGAAAAGCTAGGAAAAACATATAGTGTGTTTTTCATTTTGAAAGATATTCCTGAATGTCCTGGAAGAATGTTTTACCCGATTTTCCATATAATTCAGTAATGCGCAGGAGAACTGTTCACATACTTGTACACACTGTGAATATTGTAGATATTTTGTACTTGACAAAACCGATTGCCAATGACTGGCTTTCCATTGAAGGAAAATATGTATTTCTCTTATTTTAAGTGTAGCTGGTCATATTTCAACAGGATTTAGATCTTTATGCATGTTTTTTGGAAACCATGTCCTTTGTTACTTTCCTCCCCCTTCCCAGACTATTAATCTTTTTCTTTTTGATTTATAAAAATCCTTTAGTAAAGTTTATTAAAAATATATATTGCTCTTTTCTCAGTTTGTGTCTTGTTATATGCTGTATCTGAATTCAGTTGAAAAGCAAAAATTTTTAAATTGCAGGCATTTCAATAGTGCAATAAGAGCATTGATACCACTGAATACTTGATCTCCAAATGGCAAGCCTAATGAAGCAGTACAGTAGATCAGGATATGAACTTTCCACATTTCCTTTAACAAAGGACTTAGCTGTCCATATCAATGTGGGGGGTGTGATCAGCAGGCTGCCTCCAATGGTCTTTCGGCTTACTCAGATTCTGGATCAGTTTCAAAGAGCATCCTTGTACGATATCATTCTCTTCCCATAACAGCTCATAACCAGTGCTTGTTCATTTCCCCTTATACAGTAGCAGTCTGACAGTCTCCAAACTACCTGCTGGCTTGTTAGTTGCTAAGTCATGTCCTACTCTTTTGGGACCCCATGGACTGTAGCCCGTCAGGCTCCTCTGCCCATAGGATTTCCCAGGTAAGAATACTGGAGTGGGCTGCCATTTCCTTTTCCAGGGGATCTTCCCAACTGAGGGATTGAACCTGAATCTCCTGCATTGGCAGGCAGATTCTTTGCCACTGAGTCACCAGGGAAGCCCTTACCTTCTGGGTATAGGCTCATCTTTGGTTTGACTTCTTCCTCTAATCAACTCTACTTTCCTATACTTTTTAAAGGTGTGAAGTTTGCACTCCCAAATTTTTTCTCAACAGTTTTCTTTATTTACTGTCTTCCCCTCCCTTCCTCCTTCCCTTCTTTTCTTATACCTGTCATTTGTTTGGAATTTAGTATACTTATTTTGTTTAAAAGGCATCTCACTTCTTAATTCTGGACAATTTTTTAAAATATAAATTTATTTATTTTAATTGTATGCGAGACAGCAAAAGAGACACAGATGTATGGACAAATTTATTAAATATTTGTTATGATTTACCCTGTTATCTCATTCTTGACTCCAACTAGAAGTGTGGATTCGAATTCTCCCTCTAGCCTCCATTTCTTAATTTCCTCTTTCATATTTTCTAGGGCTATTATTAGTCATAAGCATATTATTGTGTTCTATATTATCTTTGTATGTAGAGTAACTGTTCAGTTCAGTTCAGTTCAGTCGCTCAGTTGTGTCCGACTCTTTGCGACCCCATGAATCTCAGCATGAGAGGCTTCCCTGTCCATCACCAAGTCCCGGAGTTCACACAGACTCACATCCATCGAGTCAGTGATGCCATCCAGCCATCTCATCCTCTGTTGTCCTCTTCTCCTCTTGCCCCCAATCCCCCCCAGGATCAAAGTCTTTTCCAATGAGTCAACTCTTCACATGAGGTGGCCAAAATACTGGAGTTTCAGCCTTAACATCATTCCTTCCAAAGAAATCCGAGGGTTGATCTCCTTTGAATGGACTGGTTGGATCTCCTTGCAGTCCAAGGGACTCTCAAGAGTCTTCTCCAACACCACAGTTCAAAGGCATCCATTCTTCGGTGCTCAGATTTCTTCACAGTCCAACTCTTGCATGCACACATGACTACTGGAAAAACCACAGCCTTGACTAGACGGATCTTTGTTGGCAAAGTAATGTCTCTGCTTTTGAATATGCTATCTAGCTTTGTTATAATTTTTCTTCCAAACAGTAAGTGTCTTAATTTCATGGCTGCAGTCACCATCTGCAGTGATTTTGGAGCCCCAGAAAATAAAGTCTGACATTGTTTCCACTGTTTCCCCATCTATTTGCCATGAAGTGATGGGACCAGATGCCATGATCTTCGTTTTCTTAATGTTGAACTTAAACCAACTTTTTCACTCTCCTCTTTCACTTTCATCAAGAGGATTTTTAGTTCCTCTTCACTTTCTGCCATAAAGGTGGTTTCTCACTCATTTATACATTAACATTAAGTAAACATTAATTTAATCTCTATAAACATATATTTCACTCTTTTCCACTTGCTTTGTGAGAAGCAAGGTAAAAATAAAGTGTCAGGATAAAAATATGGGTGGAGCATAGGTGCAGAGAAAGCAGACTGTAGGAAGAAAGAGATCATAATTAAAACAATTCTTAAATTAAGAAAAAGAGGAGATTTTACCAATGAGATGCTAGAAAAGCTATGTTGACTTCTTCCTCTTTGATAAATTTTAAGAGAAGTAATGTCATGAGTGAAAAAAAACACACAAAATTACAGTTATTCTGCATACACAAAGAATATAGAAGACAATAGCATCCTTATGACTGATAATAGCTCTCAATACACACATATCCAGAAAGCAAATGAAACTTATTAACTATTATATTCAAACGTTCTAAACACAAGAAGACCTGATATTACATATAATAGAAGTTATATATGGTGCTATCTTGACACTTCCCTCAAAAAAGAAATACAACTTGAATTTGTTCAAGAGTTTTGATATGATCTTTAATTTATAACTACAGCTATGGCAGGAGGATTCACTCAACACTGCTGTAAATCTCCAAAGTTTTCTCTAGCTAAATACATATAAGGAAGTCAAAAGAGGGAGAGTGATAGAAAGAAGCAAAAAAAAAAAAAAAAAGGACACATACACTAAAACTACAGACACCTTTCAAACAAAGAAAGTGAAAGAGTTGTTTTTGGATGATGATTCAAACACATTGCAATTCATATTTCTGTGAGGCAAATTTGAAATTAGCATACTTATTGAATTTTTTATTATATTAAATAATTATTTAAAATATGATTAAAAAGTAGCCCCTATCCTTCTTTATGATTCATGGTAAAAATAAGATCATGACATCTGGTCCCATCACTTCATGGCAAATAGTCATGAAAACAATGGAAACAGTGACAGACTTTACTTCTGGGGGTTCCAAAATGACTGCCGATGGTGACTGCAGCAATGAAATTAAAAGATGTTTGCTCCTTGGAAGAAAAGCTATGACCAGCCTAGATAGCATGTGAGAAAGCAGAGACAATACTTTGCAAACAAAGGTCCATAACCAAAGGTATAGTTTTTTTCAGTAGTCAGGTATGGATGTGACAGTTGGACCATAAAGAAGGCTGAGTGCTGAAGAATTGTTTTTGAACTGTGGTGTTGGAGAAGACTCTGGAGAATCTTTTGGACAGCAAGGAAATTAAACCAGTAAATCCTAAAGGAAATCAGTCCTGAATATTCATTGGAAGGGCTGATGCTGAAGCTGATACTCCAATACTTTGGCCACCTGATGAGAAGAGTCAACTCTAGAAAAGACCCTGATTCTGGGAAAGATTGAAGGCAGGAGGAGAACTGCATGATAGAGGATGAGATGGTTGCATGGCATCACTGACTCAATGGACATGAGTTTGAATAAGCTCTGTGAGATGGTGGACAGGGAAGCCTTGCGTGCTGCAGTCCATGGGGTCACAAAGAGTCAGACATGACTGAGCAACCGAAAAACAAAATTATATGTGCCTAACTCTTCTATAATATTGGATGATTAGATGGAAAAAGGTACTGATTTCAACTCTCTTCATGAATTGATAATTATTAAAACTCTCCTTTGTGTATATTTTAGAAGTACTTCAGAAGACAAAGTGAAATAAAAGCAAGAAGGCAGATTACAGGTTTTTTTTTTTTTTTAATTTTGTATCCTGTCTTCATCAAAAATTCTCCAGTTTGTTATTTTAAAAGAAAAGGGACAGAAGAGTTTGATTTTGTAATGGAGAGATAATGTAACCTCCATGGATTTTCACCACAGGGAGATGTAAGCAGCTGTGAACCTACATTCTTGAGAAACTAAAAAGCAATTTTGTCTGAATAAAACATCAGTGAGTATCTTGTGCTGCCCATGTTTAGCTTAGAAAAATCTTTTTTTTTTTATTCTGTTCCTATATCCCACAATTCTACAAGCAAAGTATCTCCATTCTCTAGTTCCTATGTCATATACTAACTTTGTTAAGCGCTTTTATCCTAGTGTGGGCCAGCCTACAATTAAGAAACAGAATAGAATGTCAGAGGCAAAACTCACAACTGAACTTCTCTTCTAAGGTAATTAGTTTCTGTTCCTATATCCCACAATTCTACAAGCAAAGTATCTCCATTCTCTAGTTCCTATGTCATATACTAACTTTGTTAAGCGCTTTTATCCTAGTGTGGGCCAGCCTACAATTAAGAAACAGAATAGAATGTCAGAGGCAAAACTCACAACTGAACTTCTCTTCTAAGGTAATTAGGGAAAAATATGACTAGATCCAAGGTTTTTCAACATCCTATAGTAAATTAGAATATTTTTAAATGTCAGAAGTTCACTCAAATGTTTTCCCAATTACACTATTTTTCTATGAACCTTCACTAATACTCTGTAATGTGATCTGAAAAATTATTTGAGGATCAGCATTAATGCACTAAAATTAAGCAAGGGAAAAAAATGAAGTTTTGTGTATTCCTTTTATCTTATCTACTATTTCTCATTGCTTTTGAGGGAACAGCCCTGTCATTAGTCTATGCTTCTAAGCATTTCTGTTCATTACCAGGTGTAGTCTTTCAACGAGTACTATATATTCTGCTTTGTAACAGAAAATCCTAAAGATAGTAGGTTATAGACATTTGGAACTAGCAACATTGGTACTAATGGCAAAGTAATGGTACTGTTTAAAAATATAAATAAATCAAAGTAATCTTAATTTAAAATGAATGTTTTTAATTTGTGTGTATTTAACAACTTTAGACTATGTATCTGTTACACTGTTTGTTGTTCAGTCACCCAACTGTATCCGACTCTTTGTGACACCCATGAAGTGCATCATGCCAGACCTCCCTGTCCCTCACCATCTCCTGAAGTTTGCCCAAGTTCCCATTCATTGTATTGGTGATGCCATCCAGCCATCTCACCCTCTGTCACCGTCTTCTCCTCCTACCCTCAATCTTTCTCCCAGCATCAGGGACTTTTCCAATGAGTCGGCTGTTCGCATAAGATGATCAAATTACTGGAGCTTCAGCTTCAACATCAGTCCTTCCAACCAGTATTTAGGGTTGTTTTCCTTTAAGATTGACTGGTTTGATATCCTTGTGGTCCAAGAGACTAGTAGGAGTCTTCAGCACCACAGTTCGAAGGNGTATATATATAGTGTGTGTGCATATCAAAATTATCTTTTTAAATTTTGCATGCATTTATGTGATAATTATGATACTCAGTTCAGTTCAGTTCAGTCGCTCAGTTGTGTTCAACTCTTTGCGACCCCATGAATTGCAGCATGCCAGGCCTCCCTGTTTATCACCATCTCCCGGAGTTCACTCAGACTCGAGTCCATCGAGTCCATGATGCCATCCAGCCATCTCATCCTTGGTCGTCCCCTTCTCCTCCTGCCCCCAATCCCTCCCAGCATCAGAGTCTTTTCCAGTGAGTCAACTCTTCGCATGAGGTGGCCAAAGTACTGGAGTTCCAGCTTTAGCATCATTCCTTCCAAAGAAATCCCAGGGTCAATCTTCAGAATGGACTGGTCGAATCTCCTTGCAGTCCAAGGGACTCTCAAGAGTCTTCTCCAACACCACAGTTCAAAAGCATCAATTGTTTGGTGCTCAGCCTTCTTCACAGTCCAACTCTCACATCCATACATGACCACAGGAAAAACCATAGCCTTGACTAGACGGACCTTAGTCGGCAAAGTAATGTCTCTGCTTTTGAATATGCTATGTAGGGTTGGTCATAACTTTTCTTCCAAGGAGTAAGCGTCTTTTCATTTCATGGCTGCAGTCACCATCTGCAGTGATTTTGGAGCCCAAAAAAATAAAGTCTGACACTGTTTCCACTGTTTCCCCATCTATTTCCCATGAAGTGATGGGACCGGATGCCATGGTCTTCGTTTTCTGAATGTTGAGCTTTAAGCCAACTTTTTCACTTTCCTCTTTCACTTTCATCAATAGGCTTTTTAGTTCCTCTTCACTTTCTGCATATCTGAGGTTATTGATAATTCTCCCAGCAATCTTGATTCCAGCTTGTGTTTCTTCCAGTCCAGCGTTTCTCATGATGTACTCTGCATAGAAGTTAAATAAGCAGGGTGACAATATACAGCCTTGACGTGCTCCTTTTCCTATTTGGAACCAGTCTGTGGTTCCATGTCCAGTTCTAACTGTTGCTTCCTGACCTGCATACAGATTTCTCAAGAGGCAGGTCAGGTGGTCTGGTATTCCCATCTCTCCCAGAATTTTCCACTACTCAATGTTTAATTTTAGGAAGGCAGGTTACTAAGTATTAGTGTATGACTTTTCATACTGTAAGCCTATTCTCATTTCATATGCACAGAAGTCAAATAGGCCAATTCCCTAAGATCACATCAATAGTAACTGTCCACATCAATGGATGCTGTCATGGGCTCGGCTGGAACTCAGATGTGGGGGTCCTGACCGCCAGCACCTCTGGTCAAGACCTGACTGGGAGTCGGGTCTTCACTGAGGGAATCAAGTTAAGAAGAGATTGTCAAGGAAGGTCCTGATCAATAGGACAAACGTCTTGATGGCAAAAGAACAACTGGAGGCAGACACAGACGCAGAGGGAAGACGGCGCCCTCAGCTTGCAGTTTAAGCCTTGGTCTGTGGGGCCGTCACGGCCGCCTCGGGGCACCCACACAGAAGACCACGAAGGCATCTCTTTTTTCCCTGGGGGCGGGGTGGGCAGGGAACTTTAAGAGGCTATTGATCACATCAATTATAGATAGAGTTTCAATGGTGTTATTCTGTTTATTTCTGAGCTGGGAGTTTTATTCAAATTTTCATAAAATTTACATTTGCACATACAGCAACCTGGGAAAGTTCAAAAAGTTGTTAATTTTTGTGCAATGTAACCAAACCATCAAAAGCTTCTGGGTGATAGTGGAGGGCAGAGGAGCCTGGCGTGCTACAGTTCATGGGGTCACAAACAGTTGGACACAACTTAGGAACTGAACTACAACAACACCAAAATCATCAAATATAAATTAAATGATTGAGAAGAATACAAATGCAATAATATTTTAAAAGCTTATTTCATTTGTTGTGGGCTATTGTGCTATTAATGCCTAATTATTGGAAAGCATTCAGTATTGCCGTAACAATGTGAACAATGTTCTCAGTTGCATCCCCAGTGGTTCAGACAGTTAAGAATCTGCTTGCAGTGCAGGAGACCTGGTTTTGACCCCTGGGTGAAGAAGATCCCCTGGAGAAGGAGACAGCTACCCACTCCAACATTCTTGCCTGGAGAATTCCATGGACAGAGAACCCTGGTTGGCTATAGTCTATTAGTACCAGACATGGAACAATGGATTGGTTCAATGTTGAGAAAGAAATATGTCAAGATTGTGTATTGTTCCACCTGGTTATTTAACTTATATGCAGAGTACATCATGCAAAATGCTGGGCTGAATGACTCACAAGATGGAATCAAGATTGCTGGGAGAAATATCAGAAATGTCAGATATGCAGATGCTACCAATCTAATGGCAGAAAACAAAGAGGAGCTAAAGAGACTCTTGAAGGTGAAAGAGAAAAGTGAAAAGGCTAGTTTAAAATGCAACACTCAAAAAACGAAGATCATGGCATTTGGTCCCATTACTTCATGGGTAATAGATGGGGAAAAAGTGGAAACAGTGACAGAATTGATTTTCTTGGGCTCCAAAATCACTGCAGATAGTGACTGCAGCCATGAAATTAAGACACTTGCTCCTTGGAAGGAAAGCTATGACAAACTTAGACAGCATATTAAAAAAGCAGAGACAGCACTTTGCCAACAAAGGTCCATTGCCGACGTTGCCGACAAAGCCCTGGTTTTTCCAGTAGTCATGTATGGATGTAAGAGTTGGACCATAAAGAAATTATAGCACTGAAGAACTGATGCATTCAAACTGTGAAGGTGAAGTCGCTCAGTCGTGTCAGACTCTTTGCGACCCCGTGGACTGTAACCTACTAGGCTTCTCCATCCATGGGATTCTCCAGGCAAGAATACTGGAGTGGATTGCCATTTCCTTTTCCAGGGTGGGGCTGGAGAAAGCTCTTCAGAGTCCTTTGGACTGTAGGGAGGAAAAAAAAACAGTGAATCATAAAGGAAATCAACCCTGAATACTCATTGGAAGGAGTGGTGCTGAAACTGAAGCTCCAGTACCTTGACTACCTGATGCAAAGAGCCAACTCATTGAAAAAGATCTTGGTGCTGGGAAAGATGGAGGGTAAGAGGAGAAGGGGGCAACAAAGGATGAGATACCTGGATGGCATCACCAACTCAGTGGATAGGAGTTTGAGCAAACTCCGGGAGATAGTGAAGAACAGGGAAGGTATGTGTGCTACAGTTCTTTAGGTCTCAGATAGTCAATACAACTTGGCAACTGAATAGTAGCAACAACTACATTTCTGGTTATTATAAAATATTGGTTGGGCTTCCCTGATGGCTCAGTGGTAAAGGATCAGCCTGCCAATGCAGGAGACATAGGTTTGATCCCTGGGTTAAGAAGATCCCCTGGAGAGGGAAAAGGAAATTCTTGCCTAGGAAATCTCATGGACAGAGGAACCTGTGGGCTAAAGTCTATGGGGTCGTAAAAGCACAGGACAGGACTTAGCGACTAAACTATGAGATGCTGGCTATATCCTTCTAGCTTATTTTATTCATAATAATTCGTCCCTCTTAATCTCTTAGACCTATGTTGCCCCCATATCTATAAATCTGCTTATTTTTTGTTTCCAGTCACTAGTTTGTTGATGTTTTTGGATTCCATATGTAAATAATATCATGCATGATTTCTCTTCCTCTGGCATATTTCATAATACCCTCCAAGTCCATCTGTGTTGATACAAATGGCAAGTTTTCTTCTTTATGGCTGAGTAGTATTCCATCATATAAGTGTGTGTGTGTATTAGTGTATGTGTGTGTGTGTGTGTGTGTGTGTGTGTTCTTTATCCATTTATCTTTTGCTTGACACTTGGGCACTTAGGGTGCTTTCATATCTTGGCAACTGTGAATAATGCCACCACTAAGTCTTAATTACTATAGCATTACAATAAGTCTAGAAGTTGGGCAGTGTTAGTCCTCCAACTTGTTCTCCTCCTTCAACATTATGTTGATTATTTTGGGTCTTTGGCCTTTCCATATGAACTTTAGAATCAGTCATCATGAACCACAAAATAGCTTAGGATATTGGTTGGGATTGCTAAATCTAAAGATCAAGTTGGAAAGAAGTGATATCCTGATAATTTTAAGTCTCCCTATCCATGTACATGGAATATCTCTACATTTATTTACTTCTTTGAACTAATAAACCAATCTAATAAGATTGTAAGATGTATGGCTATTATACAAAATTCAGTTAATCCCTTCCCTCTATACCAGCATGAATAAGGTTTATTTTCAATTAAAACAAAATATTATTTACATTAGCACTCCCAGAATTTAAATATAACAAAATATGTACAAAACTACAAAACTCTAGTGAATGAAATACAATAAGTAAATAGATTGATATTCCATATTGGAAAGTTGAGGCAAGGGCAACAACACTAAAATGTACATGGAGAGAAAATTCTGTACCACTGAAGAAACCTGAAATTTTGAATCTTGGAGCCTCTGTATAGTAGCTATTGGAAAAGATGTAGAGTGATTTCACAGGTCTTTGGTGGGAACATTTGACTATAGGGGAAAAAAGAAAGTTTACATTACTCTTTGAAAGAGAACAAATGATTCTGGCTCTATTGTCCCTGGAATGTGATCAAATGATTCTGGGAAAATATACAACCTCTGACTTTCAAGCACTGTTTGCCATTTAATATTACTTAATTCTGGTTGCCTATTTTCCTTTCTTAAAAATCCCTGACTATACAGAAATGTGTAAAAAATAATGTATCTTGGTTTCTTGACAGGCATATATTTGAAATGTCAAATATTTTATCAAATTGTGAGATATGAATATATTTGCACATCTAAGCTGTAAAATATCAATATAATTAAGCACATGATGTATTCATGTACAGTTAAATGTAATTACTTATTTATAATATTTTTATTTTACTAGATAAGTGAATCATCATGAACTTTGCTCACTTTTAAGTAAGGTTTAACGAAAGAAACAGTGAAGTGAATGCTGTAAAGTAAAATTTTGTACAAAATTTTAGAAGAATTTTTCCAACTAAATTTCAAATTAGAGAAACATTTGTTATTGTATGTAATTATTTATAAATTATGTAGTTATATTTGTTTACTGTGTGTGTTAGTTGCTCAGTCCTGTCTGACTCTTTGCAACCCCATGTTCTGTACCCTATGGACAGGCTCCTCTGTCCATGGAACTTTCCAGGCAAGAATGCTGGAGTGGGTTGCCATTGCCTTCTCCACGGGATCTTTCCAATGCAGGGATTGAATCTACACCTCCAGCATTGCTGGCTGATTCTTTACCATCTGAGCTACCAGGGAAGCCCTATTTGTCTAATAAAGGCATATATTATTTCAGTGGTGAACAATTATACTCTGTAAACGTGAGAAAGATCTTGAAAACTTTAATAGAAGGAAAAAGGCAAGCATTTTTTTTTCTCCCAGAATCTTTTTATTTACTGTTTTGAAAAAGAAAAAAATATCAAGATTTAGGGGTGGGGGTGGATTTGCTTTTGCATTCATTTTTACTTTATGAAATTTAGCCTATAACACATCATTTAATAAAAGTTATGTCCAACCTAGATAGCATTTTCAAAAGTAGAGACATTACTTTGCTGACTAAGGTCCATCTAGTCAAGGCTATGGTTTTTCCTGTGGTCATGTATGGATGTGAGAGTTGGACTGTGAAGAAGGCTGAGCACCGAAGAACTGATGCTTTTGAACTGTGGTGTTGGAGAAGACTCTTGAGAGTCCCTTGGACTGCAAGGAGATCCAACCAGTCCATTCTGAAGGAGATCAGCCCTGGGATATCTTTGGAAGGAATGATGCTAAAGCTGAAACTCCAGTACTTTGGCCACCTCATGCGAAGAGTTGACTCATTGGAAAAGACTCTGATGCTGGGAGGGATTGGGGGCAGGTGGAGAAGGGGACGACCGAGGATGAGCTGGCTGGATGGCATCACGGACTCGATGGACCTGAATCTGAGTGAACTCCGGGAGATGGTGATAAACAGGGAGGTCTGGCGTGCTGCGATTCATGGGGTCGCAGAGAGTCGGACACGACTGAGAGACTGAACTGAACTGAGTATTCAAGTAATTCAGATAAACATTTAATGCATTACATTGCTTCTAAATGTAATGGAACTCAAAAATAACAATCTGGTGGGTACCAGTTTACCTTTTGCTACAAGTTTTCTGTATATCAACAATCAGACACCTCGTTTCAATAGTAAAGTTTCAGAAAGCAATTTTTACATGACTATGCTAAGGCTGTATACAGAGGTGGAAGCTATATGAGTTGATATATTTCTGCAGATTAAAGAAACACTTAGTAAACCCAGGCATGGTTTTCTTCTACATAAAATGTTATTTATAACATAGTATCATGAATTATTTACAAGCAATGAAGTCACTTGCAACAGGAGTAAACAGAATTGATGATGACCTTCAGTTCACTGCACTGCAGAGAAAGCATTTCTCTCATTAGGTTCACACTGGAGAATAAAAGAAGGCTTTGCTTCATGAAAAAAATCAACTTCTTCTTCCCTCAATCCATTGATTTCACCATAGAATTGAAAATTCAAGTGTATTGTATTTAGTTAGCTTCCAAAAATAATGAAAAAAAAATTGCCAATGAGTCTAAACCTGCTTTCTTAAAGAAATCTGACAATAGTCTCTATTAATATACCACTTAGAAAGATCCAAATGAGCTCTTGATCTAAAGTAAATGTCAGATCAATGTGTAGACATTTCTGCCATTATTAATGAGTCTTTAGGGGGCTGTTCATTGACTGGAGCATTAATACTATGAGGAAACAAATTTCCTGAAACCATGTCAAGCATTATTATAATGAGACGTTTTTCTCCCAGGCATGAATGACTGTCAGGGTGAGAGATTGCCTCTGTTTGACCAAGCTTTAGTCAGGTTCCTCTGAGACTTTTCACAACTAGTTCCAACCTTGGGCTTCTGTGTCTGTTCTCATAGAGTCCAATGGGGGCAAAAATTCCACTAAATTAATTTAGAGAGAATTATCTCCCTCAAAATCTAACCACCTTTAATATCTGACCAAATTCCTCATTCCCTATCATCCCAACTCTAAGAAATGAAGGCTCCTAAAACCAAAACTCTCTTAATTTCTGCTATTATTGCAAGCAGCCAGGACATTGGAAAAGAGACTATTATAAATTTAAGTGCTTTAGAATCTTCAGCATTCAAACCAGCCTTTCCAACATTCCAATTCTTAGTAATGGAGATCTGAGGAACTAAGGGCCACTTCCCAATCCTTCCTCTTAATCACCTTGGAGAAACAGTTTTCCAGATTAGGGATGATTTTTTTCTACCTAAATGACACCATAGACACAGTATTGGTGCTCAAACCCATTGGTATAAAAAGTCCCTGCCTCAGAGTTGCTGTTGTTCAGTTACTCAGTCATGTCGACTCTTTGTGACCCCATGGGCTTCAGCATGCCAGGCTTCCCCATCCTTCACCATCTCCTGAAGTTTACTCAAACTCATGTCCAGTGAGTCGGTGATGCCATCCAACCATCTCAGTCAGTCACCCGCTTCTCCTGCCCTCAATCTTTTCCAGCATCTGGGTCTTTTCCAGTGAGTCGGCTCTTCACATCTAGGGCCAAAAGATTGGAGTTTGTTTCAGCATCAGTTCTTCCAGTGAATATCCCAGGTTGATTTCCTTTACAATTGATTGGTTTTACCTCCTTGATGCCAAGGGACTTTCAAGAGTCTTCTCCAACACCACAGTTCAAAAGCATCAATTCTTCAGTGCTCAACCTTCTTTATAGTCCAACTCTCACATACATAACATGACTACTGGAAAAACCATAGCTTTGATGAGATGGACCTTTGTCAGCAAAGTAGTCTCTGCTTTTTATACGTTGTCTAGGTTGGTCATAATTTTCTTCCAAGGAGCAAGTGTCTTTTAATTTCCTAGCTGCAGTTACAATCTGCACTGGTTTTGGAGCCCAAGAAAATAAAGTCTATCACTGCTTCCATTGTTTCCCCATCTATTTGCCATGAAGTGATGGGACTAGATGCCCAATTTTCATTTTTTGAATATTGAGTTTTAAGCCAGCTTTTTTACTTACCTTCATCAAGATGCTCTTTCGTTCCTCTTCCCTTTCTGCCATAAGGGTAGTGTCAGCTGCATATCTGAAGTTTCTGATATCTTTCCTGGCAACCTTGATCTCAGCTTGTGATTCATCTAGTTTGATATTTTGCATGATGTACTCTGTGCATAAGTTAAACAAGCCTTGGCATACTCCTTTCCCAGTCCATTGTTCCATGTCCAGTTCTAACTGCGCTCTTGACCTGCATACCAGTTTCTCAGAAGGCAGGTCAGGTGGTCTGGTATTCCCATCTCTTCAAGAATTTTCCACAGTTTGTTGTGATCCACACAGCCACATTTAGCATAGTCATTGAAGCAGAAGTAGATTTTTTTTTTTCTGGAATTCTCTTGCTTTTCCATAAGCCAACAGATGTCAGCAGTTTGATCTCTGGTTCCTCTGCCTTTTTCTAAATCCAGCTTTAACATCTGGGAGTTCTCTGCCTCAGTGTACTAAGTTCAAATAGTGAGGATCCAGAATGAACTTCAAAAGGTTATTTCTCTGTTCCTTTGATTCCTTTTGTTTAGGCCCTTAGGAGGTATACATTCATTAGTTCCTCTGTCCATTCCCATTTATGACTTCTTAGAGGAGTATCAACCCACTCCGGTGTTCTTGCCTGGAGAATCCCAGGGATGGGGGAGCCTGGTGGGCTACCGTCTATGGGGTCACACAGAGTTGGACACTTAGCAGCAGCAGAGGAGTAGCATGATTGGATTTCTGCCTCCCAAAAGGGGAAAATAATTTTAGAATTTTATGGTCACCATCAAAGTAAATAACCAGATGAATTAAATGACACTTTAACGCCTTTTATCTGTCTTGTCTCTTGAGGGTTGATGTTGCTATTGTTCAGTTGCTAAGTCATGTATGAGTCTTTTGCTAATTCACGTCCAACTCTGTGACTCCATGGACTGCAGCATGCCATGCTCCTCCCTCCATTATCTCCCAAAGTTTGTTCAAATTCTTGTTTATTGAGTTAGCGATTCTATCTGACCACCTTATCCTCTGCTTCCCTCTTCTCCTTTTGCCATCAATCTTTCTCAGCATAAGAATCTTTTCCAATGAGTTGGCTTCTTGCATCAGGTGGCCAAAGTATCAGAGGTTCAGCTTCAGCAAAGGCCTTCAAGCGAATGACCACAGGACTGAGGGACTTTCACTTTCACTCTGTATATAAGTTAAATAAGTACGGTGATAATATACAGCCTTGTCATACTCCTTTCCCAATTTTGAACCAGTCACTTGTTCCATGTCTGGTTTTAAGTGTTGCTTCTTGACCCATATGAAAGTTTCTCAGGAGACAGGTAAGGCGGTCTGGTACTCCTATCTCTTTCAGAGTTTTCCAGTTTGTTGTGATTCACACAGTCAAAGGCTTTAGGTGAGTCAATGAAGCAGAAGTAGACTTTTTTTTTTTTTAATTCTGAAACTCCCTTGCTTTCTCCAAGATCTAGTGTATGATGGCAATTTGATTTCTGGGTTCTCTGCCTCTTCAAAATCCAGCTTGTATATCTGGATGCTGTCAGTTCATATACTGCTGAAGCCTGGCTCAAAGGATTTTGAGCATAACCTTGCTAGCATGTGAAGTGAGAGCAATTGTACAATAGTTTTGAACTTTCTTTGGCATTGCCCTTTTTGGGGGGATTATAATGAAAACTGACCTTTTCCAGTTCTGTGGGCACTGCTGAGTTTTCCAACTTTCCTGACATATTGAGTGAAGCACTTTCACAGGACTTTAAATAGCTCAGTTGAAATTTCCTCACCTCTACTAGCTTTAGTAATGCTTCTTAAGGCCAACTTGACTTCACACTCCAGGATGCCAGGCTCTAGGTGAGTGATCACACCATCATGGTTACCTGGATCATTAAGACCTTTTTTGTTCTTCTATGTATTCTTATTGCCTCTTCCTTCATCTCTTCTGCTTCTGTTGCATTCTTCCTATTTCTGTCCTTTATCATGACCAAATGCATATATAGCCATCAAAATCTCCTTCAAGAATTAATACTTTTTTTGCAAAGAAGCCCTTCAAGGCATAAAGTTTCTAATAGAAGATCACAAATCCTAAGGCCTTACTATCCCTGTACTAGTCCCTGTAACACTCCCATTTTACCGGTAAGAAGATCTAAAGGCCTAGTGTTGAGATTTATCTAGGATCTCTGAGCAATATGCAGTGTCACTATTCCCTCAACACCTTGATATCCCTAACATTTTTATGTTTTAGCGTCCATTCCCACTGGAAATAAATTCTTTACTATAATTGATGTATGCAGTACATTCCTTGGTAGTCCAGTTGATAAAAATATATCTTTTACTTTCACTTGGGAAGAAAACCTACTCACCTGAAAGTAATGCCTCAGGGTTTTATTGAGAAACCTTACTTCTTGTAAATCCTAAAGGGCTGATCTGGGTGATATAAAGTTTCCCTAGAGTTTTACTCTATCACAAAACATGGATGATTTGTTTCTTTGCTGTCTTTCTCCAGACTCCTCACAGGAAGACAGCATCCCTCTGCTACAGCTTTTAGTCTTAAAGGGACAAAAGATGGAAAAAAAATTTTTTTTCCGGTTTGCTCAAATCTAGTTTAAATATTTAGGGCATCTGATGTTAGAAAAAGAGTTACACCTAGATTTCATGGTGCCCTAAGTTTCTCAAAATTCAAAGCTATGTATCACTCTGAGGTTTTCTCAATCTAATGGGTTGTTGCTGAAGGTGGGTTTCAACTTTTTCTCCTGTGGCCCAATGTCTTTATATGTTCCCCAACAGTAGCAACCTTAATTCAGTTTTATGGGAAGAGTTGGACCACATAGCCTTCAAGACCTGAAAGAAGAGTTTGATGAACTCACCTTCCCTTGGGCATTCCAGTTATTAAATTTACTTTTTTTTTTTTTCTTTTAGTGTATAAAAAGACAGACAATGCCTTTGGGGTACTCACCTAAAATCACAGGGACTATCATTGATCCATTAGAGTATTATAGCCAACAGCTGGACCCTGTGATATGGAGATAACTATCTTGCTTAGGGCCATTACAACCTTAACCCTTTTGGTTAAGATTGAGGAGAAAATTATTGTGGGATCCCCTTTAACCATTTTTGTATCTCATGCAGTAGAAGCTTTCCTGAATTCTCATAACACTCAGCATTTCTCTGCCAGATGCCTCCTCCTGTGTTCTTTTTTTAACTGTCTCTTACATAACTCTTTTAAGTACAATAATTTTTATTTGCTATCTCTCTCCCTTCTCTTACCAGTAAAGTCCCTCATGACTGCTTAATCCTGAGGGACCATATCCTGACCCTTTGTAATGATATGCATGAAATTCCACTGGGCAACACTGACTTCTCATGGTTCACTGATAGTTTTTATTTGGAAGGTAACAATGACAAATACTGTGCAGAGTTCACTACAAGAAATCCTTTTGCTATTGTTGAGGCAACATCTATACACACAGCTACTTTAGCCCAACAGGCTAAATTATGTACTCTTACGTGAATGTGTACTTTAGACAAAGACAAAAATGATTCTGTTTATACTGATCACGTACATGCTTTTGGAGTAGCCCATGGTTTTCCCATATTGTGGAAACAATATGGCTTCCTTGATTCTAATGGAAACAAATTTCTAAGTGGCCCCTGTTTCAAAAATTATTGAATTCAGTATTTCTACCTGCCACTATAGACATTGTTAAAATTCTGGGGCAGGCAACTTCAACTTGACTCTCAAAGCAAATAGGAATCATTGCTGATATATCTATAATAAGTGCTGCCCTTAAAGGAATGAACAACAGTCCAGACTCTAATAACCCAAAGATATATTTCCCCAAATGATAATTTATAAAACTTGCTAGTGTTAGCCTCAGAAAAGGAAAATATTGTAAGCTCAACAAATGTTAGCTTGGTGGGAGAAGTGGATCTGACTTAAGCACAAGTCCCATCTTTCTCCAGTGTGTACCGGTAGCTATTACCTTGACGGGAGGTGGATCTGAGAAGAAGGGGCTAGAGCCAGAGCTTTCCCAGTGGCTATGAGATTCAGGGTTGGGTCCCAAGTTTCTGGAGGGGAAGCCCTGTGGACACAGTCTAAGCTGGCCCTGTTTCATTTCACTGTGTGCTCTCTCCTCTCCCAGCACCAGCACTCTTGCTCTGAAGGGGAGCTATTGCTGGAGCAAGAGGGGCTGGCAGAGGTGCTCAGTGTGGTCTCGACATATTCTCTGACAGTCAGAGATCCAGACTACTTCTAATGCACTGCTTCTGTCAGGGTTACTAAACATTGCCTGCACCCTGCTCAGATCTGCTTAAGGTTTGAATTGATTTGGGCCCCATAATCGAACTCATATTTTTGGCTATGGCAGCCCTCACCACAGTTCAGAGTTGTGTCAAGTGGGACTGAGGCAGTGTCTCTGCCCAGGCTGGTGTGTGTGCACCTAACAGTTGCTGAAACCATTAGTGCTCTTGTTATTTGCTCAGTCATGTCCAACTCTTTGTGATCTCGGGGACTGTAGCCCATTAGGCTCCTCTACCTGGGGATTCTCCAAGCAAGAATACTGCAGTGGGTTGCCATGCCTTACTCCAAGGTATCTTCCCAACCCAGGGATCAAAGCCAGGTCTCCCACATTGCAGGCAAATTCTTTCCCATCTAAGCCACCAGAGAAACCTGAGAATGCTGAAATGGGTAGCCTATCCCTTCTCCAGAGGATCTTCCTGACCTGGGAATTGAACAGAGGTCTCCTGCATTACAGGCAGATTCTTTACCAGTTGAGCTACCAGGAAAATCATTAAAGATTTGTGCATTTTTTAATCTGCCTTCTCTACCTTACTTCGAGAATAAGCAAGCATGTGCGTGTTCTTCAGGAGCAGAGTCCTGGCTTCCCACAGCCCTCCTGTTAGGCCTACCAGTGGTCTACCCAGTCTGGGGAACTCATCTTCCTGTTGTTGAACCCTAGAGCTGGGCTGCTCCTTATATGGCTCCGACTGCTCACTCTTCAGGAGGATCTCCATGTATGTAATACCCTCCTTGTCTGAGTCTCCTTCCTGGGTCACAGGTCCTAATTTTACGGTTTCTTTTCCTTTCCTATCTGATTCCCTCTAGTCTTTGTTACAGCCTTCATTGCACAGAACTCTCTACTAGTCTCCAGTTAGTTTTCATTGAGAATTGTTCTGTGTATAGATGTGTTTCTATTGTCTATGTGGAGGGAAAAATGTGAATTCTGCATCTTTTTACTCGACTGTCTTGTCCCTCCCCCACCAAAAAAGACATTGAGCAATTTTAAAACATAAACTTACAAGATTTCTGTTCTTCATTGAATGTTAGTGTTTCCTTAATATGTTTATTTCTATCTTGATTACCTGAACAATTGAAAAGAAATATATTCATATAATGTAATATAGACTATTTATGAATTTTATAAGTAGAAAAATAAGCAAATTAAAATATATTACTATAACTGATATTATTTTCTTCTTCTCATTCAAGATCCATCAAACTGAGAGGTATAATTATTTGATGAGACACTTCTCCATTACCTAGTACTATCCCATAATTGTGATATGTTTGTGTTGCCACCAGTAATAGAGGAATTAGTTTACCCAAGCAAGAAATCAGTAACTCAGACTTCTAATTAGACTTTATTATAATGAGAAAATGCATGCATTATTGTGGACTCAATCTATTTTTCCAATAGTTCTTTAATAATCCATGTATAATTAGATATGCAAATTAAAATATCTAGTACCAAAGATTTATATTTTTATTAAAATCAATAAAAGAAGATCAAAGAAGAGCTCTATAGCATTATGGATATGTAATACATGTGAAATTAATAAATACTAAAGACTATATATCAAATATGTCATTTATTGCAAATCAATGCATGTTAGGAAATGTTATCTCATTTCATTGTGGGAATCTTGCATATATTGATTTGAGTCAACTATTTCTTCAGCAGTAACCATATTTATATATCACAAATCAGACTGGCGACAAATGTTTTGGGGCCCTGTGCAAAACAAACATCCAAGATCCCCTGATTCAAACTTATTACTAATTTCAGGAAGTGACAAAGCAAGCAATTTAGTGGAGTTCATCTAAATGTTGGGACTTTTGATAACTGTAAACATGTAAAAAGACTTAAAATCAACTCCATAATTCCTTTCATAACATACAAAATGAAAAAAGACATTTCTATTTATTATATGAAGTGAGTATTACCAGGGCTTCCCTGGTGGCTCAGATGGTAAAGAAACTTCCTGCAATGGTAAAGAAACTGATTGGAATGATCTGGGTTCTTGGGCTGGGACGACCCCATGATACCTAAACCACAAAATAAAAACAACAATATTTATCAAAATATTAGCAATAGACTCAGTAATATATGAAAACATCATACATTATGACCAAGTGAGATTTATTCAAGGGGTATACCACTGATTAATTTTCAAAGACCCATGAATGTATTTCATCATATTAATTTAAGAAGTAAAATCACATGATCATATTAAATAATTAAAAAATGATTTTGATGAAATTTAACACCCCATCCTGAAAAAATAAACTCAGAAAATGGGAATAGAGTACAAATTCATCAACTGTATTAAGAATATTTACAAAAACTCTATAAATAATATCATATTTAATCAGAAAAAGAATACTTTCTTCCATTCAGAGACAAGTAATTGCAATCTGCTATCTATGCTATTGCTTTATATGATGCTGGAAGTTTCAGCTAAAGCAACAAGGCAAGAAAGGTACACAGAAGTAAAAACTGAACACTTCTCTTCTGCATTTCATGCAACTGTTTATGTAAAAAATCCCAAGGAACCTACAAAAATGATATTTCTAACTCATAGCTAATAACTGAGGTTAGCAGGCAATAGGATGCATGATAAATATATAATAATCACTTGTATCTGTATATACTAACAATGAACTTGTGACACCAAAATTAAAATATCAAAATGTGTAATGAATACTGTATTTAATATATAACAAATATAATTAATAATTGTTATGTTTATACAAAAATAAATATTTGACAATGATGAATAAAGTGAATCAACAGATGATTGATTATATATAGATGAGTTAAATATATATATATATATGAAGAAGCTCTATACAATCAATAAAAACATGACCAGGAGCTGACTGTGGCTCATATCATGAACTCCTTATTGCCAAATTCAGACTCAAATTGAAGAAAGTAGGGGAAAATACTAGACCATTCAGGTATGACCTAAATCAAATCCCTTACGATTATACAGTGGAAGTGAGAAATAGATTTAAGGGACTAGATCTGATAGAGTGCCTGATGAACTATGGAATGAGGTTCGTGACATTGTACAGGAGACAGGGATCAAGACCATCCCCATGCAAAATAAAGGCAAAAAAGCAAAATGGCTGTCTGGTGAGGACTTACAAATAGCTGTGAAAAGAAGAGAGGTGAAAAGCAAAGGAGAAAAAGAAAGATATAAGCATCTGAATGCAGAGTTCAAAAGAATAGCAAGAAGAGAGAAGAACGCCTTCTTCAGTGATCAATGCAAAGAAATAGAGGAAAAGAACAGAATGGGAAAGACTAGAGATCTCTTCAAGAAAATTAGAGATACCAAGGGAACATTTCATGCAAGGATGGGCTCGATAAAGGACAGAAATGGTCTGGACCTAACAGAAGCAGAAGATATTAAGAGGTGGCAAGAATACATGGAAGAACTGTACAAAAAAGGTCTTCACAACCCAGAAAATCATGATGATGTGACCACTAATCTAGAGCCAGACATCTTGGAATGGGAAGTCGAGTGGGCCTTCGAAAGCATCACTACAAACAAAGCTAGTGGAGGTGACGGAATTCCAGTTGAGCTGTTTTGGATCCTGAAAGATGATGTGGTGAAAGTGCTGCACTCAATATGCCAGCAAATTTGGAAAAGTCAGCAGTGGCCACGGGACTGGAAAAGGTCAGTTTTCACGCCAATCCCAAAGAAAGGCAATGCAAAAGAATGCTCCAGTTACCGCACAATTGCACTCATCTCACATTAGTGAAGTAATGCTCAAAATCCTCCAAGCCAGGCTTCAGCAATCTGTGAACCGTGAACTCCCTGATGTTCAAGCTGGCTTTAGAAAAGGCAGAGGAACCAGAGATCAAATTGCCAACATAAGCTGGATCATCAAAAAAGCAAGAGAGTTCCAGAAATACATCTATTTCTGCTTTATTGACTATGCCAAAGCCTTTGACTATGTGGATCACAATAAACTGTGGAAAATTCTGAAAGAGATGGGAATACCAGACCACCTGACCTGCCTCTTGAGAAATCTGTATGCAGGTCAGGAAGCAACAGTTAGAACTGGACATGGAACAACAGACTGGT
>SJYT01013057.1:103913-116937 GCA_006410635.1 Cephalophus harveyi | reverse complement strand
GGATGAGATGGCTGGATGGCATCATGGACTCAATGGACGTGAGTCTGAGTGAACTCTGGGAGATGGTGATGAACAGGGAGGTCTGACGTGCTGTGATTCATGGGGTCGCAAAGAGTCGGACACAACTGAGCGACTGAACTGAACTGAACTGATAACATGCTTGGGTGTGGTACACCATCAGCTAATTTCTAACATTTTGTCTGGAAATCTCCCTTAATGTGGTAGAGTGTTCCAACTGTAAACAAGATTTTAATGATTTATTTGGTAGAACAAAGGCAAATATTAAATTTAGAAACTCACCTTAAAGAATAGTGCCCTGCCTAGTTCCTTAATAAAAGATTTATTTGCTAACTTTTACACAGGTTATATGTTCATCTTTTAGCCCGTAAGAGAATATGTCAGTTTCTCAAAATTTAGTGAGCTATTTCAGGAGTTATTCTGAACATTGAAGAGATATTATGTCTTAGTTCAAAATTTAGAGAAATGAGAAAATATCTAGATATATAGAAGTAACTGTGAATGACTTTTGGTGTTAACTTTAATAGTAACTGAGTCAAAGATAATTTTTTTACTTGAAAATATAATTTCTTAATGCTCAATTGTCAGTATCCTTATGGGCAACCATTCTACTCAATCCATGTTATTGTAACAGATAAGAATCATTCTCAAATAGCTTACTTTTACAAACCAAATAGAGATGGTAATAAAAATCTTTCACCCATTTGTGAGGTTGAGTTTTAGTTTTTAGAATAGATTTTTTTCAAGCTTTTTCTGACTAAGCCCAACATTTGATTATATTTGTGCCTTTAAACTGTCAGTGCTGAAATGAATCAAATAAGCCTTGACCTCTTTCAGAGTAATTGCCTTTGCAGTGATTTTAAGAAGTTAATAAAATTATGCTAGAGATAAAGCACTAGGAAAAAGGAGAGGCTAGATAAATACTGCCTTTAGAATTGAGTTCTTTCAGCAGTTCCTAAAAACAGCAATTTCCATGGTGTAGACAAACTAATAGATAGCCATTTATTTCCTTTCTCATTAAATAAAGCATATGAAGCACTTAATTCAACAGAATGTGCCTGGTGACTATTTAGTAAAGGTGATGATAACAATGACTATTCCTTATGGAGGAAGCTTTCCCTGAAGAAACATTTAACCTTCAAATTCAGCTTCCATCTTGGGCCGTTTCTCCTAGTGAACACATATAATTAGTATACATTGTGATATATGTTTACCATGATACATCTGTGTATATTAGTATCTCATTAATCTGTCTTCTTCTTTAAGATGATTTCTAAAATTAGGAGAAAATTATGCTGTTTAGAAAACACATTCAACAAATGGTAGCTATTGTTAGTAGTACTAACATCTAATGGGGTAGTGTCCAATTCAGTAAATCTGTATGTTCTCCTCAAAGAACAAAATCTGTTTCTTTGGGAAAGGTACAGTGAGGTGGGCACACTCATACACTAATAGTAGATGTGCAATTTTGTGTATTTCCAAAGGGCAAAACAAAAATCTTTTTAGCAAAATAGTATATACTATTTTAATTTTGAATAATTCCAAAGGATAAACCAAAAATCTTTTCAACAAAATAATATATACCATTTTATTCACGTCAGTTAATTTATTCTAAGGGCTTAATTATGAAAGGCACAAAGACTTCTTTATAAGAATATTTATAAAAGCTATGTTTATAATATCTTAGTAAATGCTTGAAGGGAAGGGAACGAAAGTCGCTCAGTCGTGTCTGACTCTTTGCGACCCCATAGACTACAGTCTGCCAGGCTCCTCTGTCCATGGGATTTTCCAGGCAATAATACTGGGGTGGATTGCCATTTCCTTCTCCAGGGAATCTTCCCAACCCAGGGCTCGAACCCGGGTCTCCCGCATTTTAGACAGAGGCTTTACCCTCTGAGCCACAATAGGAAATCTATTGACTAAAGTCTGATATAATTTTATTACATGGTTATTAAAATCTTGAAATGTAATATGTATTGGCTTTGAAATATTTATGAACTATTGTTAATTGAAAAGGCAAGGAACAAGATAGCATGTTCAGATTACTATATGATTTTAAATACCTAAGCATGTGCATGAAAAATGACTGAAGTGACATTTGTCTTTAGGCAGAGGGATTATGGATGATTTGTCTATTTTTTTTCCTGTGTTGTCCCAGTTTTCTATAATAAGGACCTATTATTTTATAAATTAAACAGGGAAATATAACATTTGGTCCCCTTTACCAGTAAAAGCATGTGCATGGAAGATGCCTGGAAAAGTTATTCCTCCAGTTTTATGATTCCTCAGCCTCCCTTCTTCCATATTATGAAAGGTGCAGAGGAGCATTAGGTGGACTGGGGGAGAGGAAGTGGGTTAAAGTTACTGGAGTGTAGATACCCTAAGTCTCTTATTCCTTCATTCAAGTCAGGGTCCTGAGAAATGCCTCACTGGCTCCACCTCTCCACCTTTGCACTATCTGTTCCTGGATAGGGATCCTGGTCTTAAACTATGTCTGTTTTTCTGCTCTGTTTAACAGAGCTGGTCAATAAAATTCCCTCTACTGACCTTCCTGAAGCCTCTAGAGCTTAAGGAGAACTCTAACATGAAAGCCTCACTTTTCTTCTTAGATCCTCCCTCCCCTCTTTGGAGAACTAAAGTCACTTAGGAGACAGAATAACCACCCCCCATGCCCCTAGCCACCAAATTAGCCTTTCCCTGTATTATCGCTAAGAGAACAAATTATGTAGAAGGATAAATCTTTTTATAATTATTTTACTGCTCTCACCATAAATATGGGGATGAGAGGTGGCCACACCACATCCCATTCCTCCCACTTTCCAGAGGGCAAAATTTTTGTAACTGTTGTAAATGTGATGGATTTACCAAAAGTACCTGAAATCAGGTACTTAATGTAAATCACATTTCTATTTATACTGTTACAGTGTGAAATTCTCATTTTCAATAGATAGAGCATAAAATCAGAGCACTATTACATCTGTGGAATCAGTCTATCCATTTTAGCTAAGTCACACATGTGTCATCATACCATAAAACTCATATTCATATATCATGTGTCATACTAACTTGGGGAGGAAGTTGGGTGTGAAAGTAGGGGATGGTTTGTTACCCTCTGATCCTCCAAATGGTATGTTTGCACTCATGTTATACCTTATTACTATGGTGGCTCTTTAAAGCTGCCTACTTTTTAAGTCCTCGATGAATGTGCCCCTGAGGGGACTGGAGCAAGGACAGGGAATATAGGGCCAGGAAATAATTCATTCAATATATTAAATATCTGGTTTTAAAAAAAGGAGTCCTAAAACTACATCTTCAAGTTTCCAGTTCTAATAGAATATGTTCACCTAAACTATAAACTCATAAAATTTAATAAATACTTGTCTTATTTCTACCCACTATGTATATTCCTACCCTGGAAATATTTCTTATGGAAGTCTCTATTCCTTAAATAATTTTCTTTTATCTACCCTCTAACTTTTCCTGGAAGTTTCTATTCTGTTTTCCTTGACATAGAGTAACTAAACTAAGACACAATGTTCCAGGTATATACATTATGGTTTTGTATTCAGTTCAGTTCAGTTCAGTCGCTCAGTCGTGTCTGACTCTTTGCGACCCCATGAATATGAATCGCAGCACGCCAGGCCTCCCTGTTCATCACCATCTCTCGGAGTTCACTCAGACTCACATCCATCGAGTCCGTGATGCCATCCAGCCATCTCATCCTCGGTCGTCCCCGTCTCCTCCTGCCCCCAATCCCTCCCAGCATCAGAGTCTTTTCCAATGAGTCAACTCTTCGCATGAGGTGGCCAAAGTACTGGAGTTTCAGCTTTAGCATCATTCCTTCCAAAGAAATCCCAGGGTTGATCTCCTTCAGATGACTCTCAAGAGTCTTCTCCAACACCACAGTTCAAAAGCATCAATTCTTCGGCACTCAGCCTTCTTCACAGTCCAACTCTCACATCCATGCATGACCACAGGAAAAACCATAGCCTTGACTAAACGGACCTTAGTCGGCAAAGTAATGTCTCTGCTTTTGAAAATGCTATCTAGGTTGGACATAACTTTTCTTCCAAGGACCAAGCGTCTTCTAATTTCATGGCTGCAGTCACCATCAGCAGTGATTTTGGAGCCTAAAAAAATAAAATCTGGCTCTGTTTCCACTGTTTCCCCATCTATTTCCCATGAAGTGATGGGACCAGAAAGTTGGCTTAAAGCTCAACATTCAGAAAACGAAGATCATGGTTTTGTATTAGATGATATTAATTCTTTGCAGTTTTTTCCAATGTATTTATTATGTTTTTAAAGCAATCTATTCTCAGTTTTTTTGTTGAGATATAATTAACACAAAACATTATTATTATTAGTTTCAGGTGTACAACATAATGACTCAATATTTGTGTATTTTGCAAAATGATCACTGCAATAAGTCTAATTAACATCCATCAATACATATAGATATGCATTTTTATCTTACGATGAGAACTTTTAAGATCTACTCTCAACTTTCAAACATACATGTCAGTATTATTAATGATAGTCATAATACTGTACATTACATTCTCATGAATTATCTTATAACTGAAAGTTTTCACTTTTTGATCTCTTTCACTCATCTCCACCCCCACCTCCCGCCTTTGGTAACTAACAATAGTGTTGTTCTCTGTATCTATGAGATTGTTTTTCTGTTGTTGTTTGTTTGTTTGTTTGTTTTGCTTTTGTTGTTGTTCTTGTTTTAGACTTCACATATAAGTGAGACCATACAGTATTTGTCTTTCTCTGCCTGAGTTATTTAACTTAGTGCAATGCCCTCAAAGCTCATCTATGTTGTCACAAATAACAAAACCTCCTTTTCTTTTATGGATGACTTATATTTGATTGTGGTATATGCATGTATACAACATTTTCTTTTCTTTATGCATTCTTCCATTGATGGACACTTAGTTTCCAACTAATACATTTCTATTTTTTCTTCAAGTCTTTTTTAAAAATTTATTTTTAATTAAAAGATAATTGTTTTATAATATTGTGTTGGTTTCTGACACACATTTCTTGGTGGTGGTTTAGTCGCTAAGTCATGTCTGACTCTTGCAACCCTGTAGACTGTAGCTCACCAGGCTCCTCTGTCCGTGGGATTTTCCAGGCAAAGATACTGGAGTGGATTGCCATTTCCTTCTCCAGGGGATCTTCCTGATCCAGGAATCGAACCCAGGTCTCCTGCATTGCAGGTAGATTCTTTACTGACTGAGCTACTAGGGAAGCCCCAACATTTCTTAATAATGTCTAAATCTCTATAATGATTCCTTAGAATAGAGATTTCTTCAAGAAAATTGGAGATACCAAGGTAACATTTCATGGAAAGATGGGAATAATAAAGGACAGAAACAGCAAGGACCTAACAGAAGCAGAAGAAATTAAGAAGAGGTGGCAAGAATACACAGAAGAGCTAGAGAGCTACACAGAAAAGCTCTTAATGACCCAGATAATCATGATGGTGTGGTCATTCATCTAGAACCAGATATCCTGGATGTGAAGTCAAGTGAGCCTTAGGAAGCATTACTACAAACAAAGCTAGTGGAGGTGATGGAATTCCAGTTTAGCTATTTTAAATCTTTAAGTATAAATATAAATTTGTTTATTTTAATTGGAGGTTAATTACTTTATAATATTGCATTGGTTAAGATGATGCTGTTAAAGTGCTGCACTCAATATATCAGCAAATCTGGAAAACTTGGTAGTGGCCACAGGACTTTAAAAGGTCAGTTTTCATTCCAATCCCGAAGAAAGGCTATGCCAAAAAATGTTCAAAGTACCACACATTTGCACGCATTTCACATGCTAGCAAAATTATACTCGAAATCTTTCAAATTAGCCTTCACCAGCACATGAACCAAGAACTTCCAGGTATACAGGCTGGATTTAGAAAAGGCAGAGGAACCAGAGATCAAATTGCCAACACCCGTTGGATCATAGAAAAAGCAAGAGAATTCCAGAAAAACATCTACTTCATCAAGTACACAAAAGTCTTTGGCTGTGTAGATCACAACAAACTGGAAAATTCTTAGAGATGGGGGTACCAGAAGACCTTACCTATCCCCTGAGAAACCTGTATGCAGATCAAGAAACAACAATTAGAACCAGACATGGAGCAAAGGACTGGTTTAAAACTGGTAAAAGAGTATGTCAATACTGTATTGTTACCCTGCTTATTTAACTTATATGCAGAGTACATCGTGCAAAATGCCAGGCTGGATGAATCACAAGCTGGAATCAAGATTGCTGGGAGGAATATCAACCACCTCAGATAGGCAGATAATACCATTCTAAAGGCTGAAAGTGAAGTCTCTTGATTGAGGGTGAAACAGGAGATTGACAAAGCTGGCTTAAAACTCAACATTCAAATACCTAAGATCATGGCATCATCACTTCATGGCAAATAGATGGGGAAAGGGTGGAAACAGTGGCAGATTTTATTTTCTTGGGCTCCAAAATCACTGGGGATGGTGACTGAAGCCATGAAATTAAAAGATGCTTGCTCCTTGGAAGAAAGGCTATGACCAACCTAGACAGTGTATTAAAAAGTTGAGGTGTGACAAAAAACAGCAAAATTCTGCAAAGCAGTTATCTTTCAATAAAAAATAAATTAATTTAACACACACACACACACATACACAAAGAGATATCACTTTGCTGACAAAGGTCTGTCTAGTCAAAGCTATGGTTTTTTCCTGTAGTCATGTATGGATGTGAGAGTTGGACCATAAAGAAGGCTGAACACTGAAGAACTGATGCTTTTGAATTGTGGTGCTGGAGAAGACTCTTGAGAGTCCCTTAGACTGCAAGAAGATCAAAGCAGTCAATCCTAAAGGAAATCAACCCTGAATATTCATTGGTAAGACTGATGCTGAATCTGAAGCTCCAATATTTTGGCCACCTGATTTGAAGAGCTGACTCATTGGAAAGATCCTGATGCTGGGAAAGATTGAGGGCAGGAGGAGAAGTGGGCAACAGAGGATGAGATAGTTGAATGGCATCATCGACTCAATGGACATGAGTTTGAGCAAGCTCTGGGAGATAGTGAAGGACAGGGATGCCTAAGGACAGGGACGCCTGGCCTGCTGTAGTTCATGGGGTCACAAAGAGTCAGGCACGACTTAGTGACTGAACAGCAATCTTTTGTCATGATATTCTATGCTAAGTCACTTCAGTCGTGTCCGACTCTGTGCGACCCCATAAATGGGAGCCCACCAGGCTCCCCCATCCCTGGGACTCTCCAGGCAAGAACACTGGAGTGGGTTGCCGTTTCCTTCTCCAATGCATGAAAGTAAAAAGTGAAAGTGAAGTCGCTCAGTCGTGTCCGACTTCACGACCCTGTGGACTGCAGCCTACCAGGCTCCTCCATCCATGGGATTTTCCAGGCAAGAGTACTGGAGTGGGTTGCCAAGATAATATCTAATATTTTGGACTTTACATAATTTTCTTGCAAATTCATTTATTCTTACTTGTCCACAATGAAACTCATACTTGATTATCTGCTCAGACCTGAAAGAGTTTGCTCTTTTTCACCATAGGCCTGATAATGCACCACCACCTAGTTAAGCACCTTTCACAAATGTGGAGGCACATAGACAATGTACTGTGGAAAATTCTAATTAAGGGTCAAGAATGTCACAGTTCTTAGCACTAGCTTTGCTGCTTAACTAGCTATATGACATTGAGGAAGTCACCTGGGACCGCTTTACTCCTCTGTTAAGTAATTTCATCAATGACTCCTGCTTTTATATTTATTAAATACTTTAGTAGTAGGGAGACACGTTGTCCCCACCTATTGTATAGTCCCAAGTTCTCAGTCTCTTAATGAGCAAAATATATGTCTCCTTGAAAGTGAAATGTATTTTTAAAATGTTCAAATAATATGATTCAGCAAAGAATTCAGAAAATGAATCACAATCAAACATAAGATAGAAAGCAAGAATGAATTTAAACTTTTCCTTCAATTCACATATTTGGATGATTTTCTGTCAAGAGAATAAGAATACAAAGTAAGAATGATTAAGCCAATCCACACCTACACAAGAATATATCTACTCACTTCAAACAATAGATAGATCAACTTAGGTAGATTTTTATCTTTATGGGCTACAATCAACTAGAGAAGGAAAAATCTTTATCTGAAAGGTTGTCCTTTGTATTTGAAAGTTTTCTTTCTGATTGTTTATTTTCCTGGATTGACACATAGTCATCAGCAGTATTTCCAGTTGATTTATTTTATTGTTGGTCTTATATTTTTCATATTGGAAAATCTCAACCTTCAACAATACTGTTCTAAAGAATCCCTTATTAGTCAATTTTTAAAATTAATAGTGCAACTCCTTCTACCAGGAAAAATGACAGAAATGGTAACTATATTCTCCAGCAAGCACACAACAGTCAATTTCATTCATGATGTGACTGAAGTATATTATCAATAGATTCTTTAAAATTATAGCAGAAAATACTTAGGGGGAATGGTCCAGAAAATGTCTGTTGAAAACCAGAAAAAAAATTAATCAAAGCCCGGATTTGGAGACACGAGTGGTCTGGAGTGGTATTTATGATTGGGAGTTACCTAATAGGCACCAGGAAGCTAAAGCCCAACAGGCAAAGACAAATTTAAATTTACCTCAGATGTTCAAGATAGAGATACTTCAAGGAAGACAGAAGGAAGAAGCAAAGAGAAAGAAAATAGTTCTTACTGATTAACAGACTAGAAGGTAGTCTATCTGCCTTGACTAAATGAGCAATAAAACAGCATAGCTATTATTCAAGTGGTATCAGCATGGTAGTAAAATAGGGTGACTTTGTAACAAAATAATCTATGGATCATTAACTAAAAATATAGTCTTGGAAGTGTCTTATTTCTGGTATCTGTCTTGCAAGGAGACTTTGGTGTTTTGCATGCATTTATAAATCATGAGTGCCCACATTTATGAGTGGTTCTCACCATTCTGTCTGCCATTCTTATTCTGGCTTCTTGGTCACTTGAAATTTCTATAATAGCCCATGAAATCACCATTCCTGGATACTGATACCTTTCTACTGTTCTTTATGCTTCATTTAGATGGGTAGCCAAGATTTTATTTAACAATCATGACACTAAAGTGGGAGAAAAACTCCTCTTTCATCTCTTACCCATCATTTGTTCAATTACAGGACCACACAGCAAAGGCACTTCATGTTGTTTCTGATCTGCATTAAGAACTTGGATATAGCTTTCATTTCATTTACTCCTTGAGTCAGTTACAAGTCATCTTGCCTAAGGATCTGTCACTCTTTCCCAGGACATGACCAGAAGTCATTCCCATCACATGGACCTCACTGGCACACACATTATTTCACTTACAAGCATTCTTCACCTGCTACCCCCACCAGACTTCTAAACCAAGTTTCAGTATCTTACTCTCATTTTCTTCAAAGTACATCAATGTTTTCATTAAGTCAACATTCTGAAAGAGTATAAGAGATCACCCTTATTCTTTTTCACTACATATGTCTTTAATCTAAGGAGGCATCTGTTTATCGCAGCTCATCCAGTTATCATCACACATGAAGATTGTTGATCTTTATTCCAACAAACTCCAGTTCAGAGACACAGTGGCTCACAGTGCTTTCCTTCAAATTTTGGAACTACATCTTCTAAGTAAGTTATTCTTGACTTCTGGCTGAAGAAAATACAGATTTCTGAAGCTTAAAAAATCTATAAGAAAGGATACTCAACATTATTAGTCACTCAGTTCAGTCGCTCAGTTGTGTCCGACTCTTTGCGACCCCGTGGACTGTAACCTACTAGGCTTCTCCGTCCGTGGGATTCTCCAGGCAAGAATACTGGAGTGGATTGCCATTTCCTTCTAGGGAATTGCAAATCAGTACACAATGAAATTCAACTTCACACTCACTATAATGGCTATAAGAAAAAACAAATAAAATGACAAGTGCTGACATGGATGTTGAAAAACTGGAACACTCTCAGACTGCTTCCCTGGTGGATCAGTCAGTAGAGTCTGCTGCAATGCAAGAGACCCGGGTTTGCTCCCTGGGCAGGAACTATCTCCTGGAGAAGGAAATGGCAACCCACTCCAGCATTCTTGCCTGGGAAATCCCATGGACAGAGGAGCCTGGTGGGCTCAGTCCACAGTATGCCAAGAGTTGGACACAACTGAGCAACTAAACCTACACTGCTGGTGGGAATGTAAAATGGCATGGTCTCCTTGGAAGACATTTTGATGTTTCCACAAAAACTTAAGCATAGAATTACTGTTTAACCCAGGAATTTCACCCCCAAAGCTCTACTCAGGAAGAATGAGAACACAAATGAATATTCACACAAAAATGTATACACAAAAGTCCATGCTAGCTCAAAAGTGGTAACAATACAATTAATTGTTCATCAACATATGAGTGAATAAACCAAATGTGTTATAGTCATACAAAGCAATATTATTCAACCATAAAAATGTATGAAGTACTGATACATGCTGTAACACAGATGAACCTTGAAAATATGCTAAGTGAAGGAAGCTAGACAAAAAAGACTTGAAAGATTCCGTTGATATGGAATGTCCAGAATAGGCAAATCCATGAATATAGAAATAGCTTCATAGTTTCTAAGGGGTGGAAAGACAATGGAGAATGACTTCCAATGGGTATGAGTTTCTTTTTCAGGGTGATGAAAGTGTTCTGGTATTGGATAGTGGTGATGCTTGCACAACCCAAGAATATACTAAAAACTACTTAATTGCACATTTTAAATGGTTGAATTGTATGGTATGTGAATTATATCATATTCAAAAGAAAATCTATATAGACACATTGTATTAGTGTTTCCCCAGGCTGGGAGTGAGGTGAGGTGAAGTCGCTCAGTCGTGTCCGACTCTTTGCGACCCCGTGGACTGTAACCTACTAGGCTTCTCCGCCCATGGGATTCTCCAGGCAAGAATACTGGAGTGGATTGCCATTTCCTTCTCCAGGGGATCTTCCCGACCCAGGGATCGAACCCGGGTCTCCCGCATCAGAGGCAGACGCTTTAACCTCTGAGCCACCAGGGAAGTCAGGCTGGGAGTAGGGATAGGAATTGTCTGCAAATGGATAGGAGATTTTTGGGTGGGTTGATGGAAATGTTCAAAAATTAGATTGTGGTAATAGCTGTCAACTCCATAAATTTATTAAAACTACTGAAGTTGTACATTTTGAATGAGTGAATTTTATGGTATACAAGTTATACCTCAATAAAATTTTTTTTTTTAAGTTATGAATATCTGGTCTCCTCTTAAACTGATTAGATAAGAACCTTTGGGGCTAAGTTCTGGCCACCATTAGTTTCTAAAAGTTCCCCAGGTAATTATAATGTGCAACTAGAATTGAGAACCATTGTCTTAAATCATGGCTTCTGGGTTAAAGATGGCAAATTTTATGGCTTGTAAAATGCCTGCTGCTATCACTAGTATTACACCCTCATCTCACCCCACTTGCTACTTACATAAAGTTCATTCATGAATTCCACCAGGATTTATTAAGCATCTACTTAATAGCAACCTACTGTGTGCTAGGTTCTTATATGATCAGTGAAGATACAGAGCATATTCTAATGGAATAGACAGAGATAGATAAATAACAAATTACCATATAACGTGATAAAGGATATCTGAAGCATATGCTAGTTTCTTAAGTTCAGGGAAGGCATGATTAACTAGTCCACATATGCTGCTAACAACTTACAGTCAAAGGATAAAGCAGATACGCAAATAAATAATTCAAGTACAGTATCATAAGAACTGCCAATTTTTTTTAATGTTTTTTTTGCTGCAACACATAGCTTGTGGGATCTTATTTAGTTCCCCAACCAGAGATGAAACCCATGCTTCTTGCAGGGAGAACTCAAAGTCCTAACCACTGGACACTCAGGGAATTCCTAGAAATTGCTAAAGTGTAATAATTCACAAAAGGCAATGTGAGCACCAAGTCTACCTGGGAGTCTGAACAAAACTTTACAAATATTACATTTAAGTGGATCTTGAAAAAGGAATCAGAGTTTGCCAGGAAAAGAGGGAAAATGATTAGCAGTCACTGAGGGTTTACTATGAATAAGTTGTTGTTCTGAACTTTTTATAGTTGTTCTTAGAGAACTCCAGAAACTTTTCCAATATTATACAATTAGGCCATTATAAAGCCAAACTCTGAACCCATATAGTCTGACTCTAGATTCCCCAAATCATAATCAATACACTGTTGTAGGCTGGGGTTTTGGTAACTAACAAACTTGCTACTGTGGAAGGCAACTAAAGCAGCAAATATCAAAATACTCAATATTTGATCACATTTCAAATTGAAAGTTGATTGACCTGCTAATTTATTAATTTATTAGTGGGTTTGAAAGTTAGCTTTTCTTAATTTGGGTAATTCCTGCATTCTTTTATTCCTGTGGCTCCAAAAATAATCAAACCAAACTGGTTAAAAAACTTAAGATGTAGATTTGAGTTACCAAAAAATAATTTCTACATCAGCTCTTAACAGAATAACTAACTTGGGGAGCATGAGAATAGGAAGCTTTCTATAATTATGGCTAAAGAAGGAATAGTCATCAATGTGTTTAGCAAGAAAGATAAATTACAAGTTAAAGCAAATATTGGTACTGGTCTCTGGAATAATCCCTTTTTAAGACATGGGTACCTCTTTCATTTATTATTCTTTTACCTTCTCCTTTTGGTTATTATATTGTTACCTAATCTAAATTAGTTTAAGACCATAGTCCTTCAAATCTGGTTGAGTTTACTTTTATTATGAGAGAATGATATGAACTTAGGTGCAAATGTTATTTTTTAAATGTAGGAATATGATTGACTTAGCAGGCTGAGCGCCAAAGAATTGATGCTTTTGAACTGTGGTGTTGGAGAAGACTCTTGAGAGTCCCTTGGACTGCAAGGAGATCCAACCAGTCCATTCTGAAGGAGATCAACCCTGGGATTTCTTTGGA
>SJYT01013057.1:54452-83369 GCA_006410635.1 Cephalophus harveyi | reverse complement strand
GACCTGCATACAGATTTCTCAAGAGGCAGGTCAGGTGGTCTGGTATTCCCATCTCTTTCAGAATTTTCCACAGTTTATTGTGATCCACACAGTCAAAGGCTTTGGCATAGTCAATAAAGCAGAAAGAGATGTTTTTCTGGAACTCTCTTGCTTTTTCCATGATCCAGTGGATGTTGGCAATTTGATCTCTGGTTCCTCTGCCTTTTCTAAAACCAGCTTGAACATCAGGGAGTTCACGGTTCACATATTACTGAAGCCTGGCTCGGAGAATTTTGAGCATTACTTTACTAGCATGTGAGATGAGTGCAATTTTGCGGTAGTTGGAGCATTCTTTGGCATTGCCTTTCTGAACATTACTGGGTATTTATTCTAGGGAAAGCCATGTTCACACAAATACCTACATAAGTATTTACAGCATCTCTATTTATAAATGCCAAAAGTTTGTAACACCTAGGATGTACTGCAGTGGGTAAATTGACATACAAACAGTCCATTCATACAATGAAATGCTACTCAACAATAAAAAGGAAAGAACGACTTAGATAAATCTGGAGAATGTCATATTGAGTAAAAAAAAATCCAGTCTCAAAAGATTACATGCTATATGAATCTATTTTAATAACATTGTTGAAAATATCAAACTATAGGAACAGAAAACAGATCAGTGGTTTCCAGGAATTCAGAAGTAGGAGAGGGTGTAACTATAAAGAGGTGACACAATAGAATTTTGGGAAGTGATGGAATAGTTTTGTACACTGTTGTGGTGGTTACACAAATATATACATGTGTCATTGCTGCTGCTGCCTAGTCACTTCGATCGTGTCCGACCCTGTGCGACCCTATGAACTGCAACCCGCCAGGTTCCTCTGTCTATGGGATTCTCCAGGCAAGAGTACTAGAGTGGGTTGCCATGCCCTCCTCCAGGGAATCTTCCTGACCCAGGGATCAAACTTGGGTCTTCTGCATTTCAGGTAGATTTTTTACCACTGAGCCACCAGAGAAGCCCGTATACATATGTTATGTTAGCACTTATATGTGGAATCTAAAAAATGAGACAAATAAAATGAAACAGAACCAAACATAAACAGACTCACAGGGAACAGACTAGTGGTTACCAGTGAGGAGAGGGAGAATTGGAGAGGCAAGGTAAGTGTAGGGGATTAAAAGTTACAAATTAATATGAATAAGACAAACGAGCTACAAGGATTATGTACAGTACAGGGAATATAACCAGCATTTTATAATAATTTTAAATGGAGTATAATCTATAAAAATACTGTCACTATGTTGTACATCTGAAGCTAATATAATGTAAATCAACTAAACTTCAATAAAAAACATTCATAAAACTGTACACTGAAAGAAAAATTCAATTTTACTGTATGATATTAAAAAATAAACAGGTGATTGATTAGCTACTTATATGTCCTTGATATTTATTTCTCTGTTAGTGGCCCTGAATCGGCCATAAAATATCTTCAATCCTAGACAGTCTTCAGCTAATAGATGATTTTTTTTTTACAATAGAACTATAAACTACAATCAGTGTCATGAATTGCCTAATTATTCTTCCCTCTAATAATATTTGATTCTAGTCCATCTTAACGTGAAAAAAAAAAATAGCCTCAATATTTCACTATAATATTGTAAATTATTTGTATAGTTTCAATAAGTAATCAATCATCTGTATCACCATTATAAAGGAGAAGTTTTCATTTCAGCACATTATTAGGATTGCTACTTAGAATTTAGTGCTTTTCCAGCCATTAAGATGAGTATTTGTTAAAATGGAGATAGTTGAATGGAAACTGTCTGTGGGCAGGTGGGAGCCCCTGACATATTGCTCTTAATTTTTGCAGTGTTTATGAACTTACTTCTTGGAAGTAAAGCTATGACAAATCTAGACAGTATACTAAAAAGAGACATTACTTTGCCACCAAAGGTTTGTATAGTCAAAGCTATGGTTTTTCCAGTAGTCATGTATGGATGTGGGAGTTGGACCATAAAGAAAACTGAGCACTGAAGAATCGATGCTTTTGAACTGTGGTGTTGGAGAAGACACTTGAGAAATCCTTGGACTGCAAGAATATCAAGCCAACAGACTGTTCTATACATCTGTGTCTCTTTTGCTGTCTTGCATACAGGGTTATCTTTACCATCTTTCTAAATTCCATATATATGCATTAGTATACTGTATTGGTGTTTTTCTTTCTGGCTTACTTCACTCTGTATAATAGGCTCCAGTTTCATCCACCTCATTAGAACTGATTCAAATGTATTCTTTTTAATGGCTGAGTAATGCTCCATTGTATATATGTACCACAGCTTTCTTATCCATTCATCTGCTGATGGACATCTAGGTTGCTTCCATGTCCTGGCTATTATAAACAGTGCTGTGATGAACACTGAGGTACACGTGTTTCTTTCAATTCTGGTATCCTTGGTGTGTATGCCCAGTACTGGTATTACTGGGTCATAAGGCAGTTCTATTTCCAGTTTCTTAAGGAATCTCCACACTGTTCTCCATAATGGCTGTACTAGTTTGGATTCCCACCAACAGTGTAAGAGGGTTCCCTTTTCTCCACACCCTCTCCAGCATTTATTGCTTGTAGACTTTTAGATGGCAGCCATTCTGACTGGCGTGAAATGGTACCTCATTGTGGTTTTGATTTGCATTTCTCTGATAATGAGTGATGTTGAGCATCTTTTCATGTGTTTGTTAGCCATCTGTATGTCTTCTTTGGAGAAATGTCTGTGTAGCTCTTTGGCCCATTTTTTGATTGGGTCGTTTATTTTTCTGGAATTGAGCTGCAGGATTGCTTGTTTATTTTTGAGATTAGTTGTTTGTCAGTAGCTTCATTTGCTATTATTTTCTCCCATTCTGAAGGCTCTCTTTTCACCTTGCTTATAGTTTCCTTTGTTGTGCAGAAGCTTTTAATTTTAATTAGATCCCATTTGTTTATTTTTGCTTTTATTTCCAGTATTCTGGGAGGTGGATCATAGAGGATCCTGCTGTGATTTATGTCGGAGAGTGTTTTGCCTATGTTCTCCTCTAGGAGTTTTATAGTTTCTGGTCTTACGTTTAGATCTTTAATCCATTTTGAGTTTATTTTTGTGAGTGGTGTTAGAGAGTGATCTAGTTTCATTCTTCTACAAGTGGTTGACCAGTTTTCCCAGCACCACTTGTTAAAGAGATTGTCTTTTCTCCATTGTATATTCTTGCCTCCTTTGTCAAAGATAAGGTGTCCATAGGTGTGTGGATTTATCTCTGGGCTTTCTATTTTGTTCCATTGATCTATAATTCTGTCTTTGTGCCAGTACCATACTGTCTTGATGACTGTGGCTTTGTAGTAGAGCCTGAAGTCAGGCAGGTTGATTCCTTCAGTTCCATTCTTCTTTCTCAAGATTGCTTTTGCTATTCGAGGTTTTTTGTATTTCCATACCAATTGTGAAATTATTTGTTCTAGCTCTATGAAAGATACCATTGGTAGCTTGATAGGGATTGCATTGAATCTATAGATTACTTTCGGTAGTATACTCATTTTCACTATATTGATTTTTCCAATCCATGAACATGGTATATTTCTCCATCTATTAGTGTCATCTTTGATTTCTTTCATCAGTGTTTTATAGTTTTCTATATATAGAAAAACACCAGTACAGTATACTAACACATATATATGAAATTTAGAAAGATGGTAACGAAAATCCTGTATGCAAGACAGAAAAAGAGACACAGATGTATAGAACAGTCTGTTGGACTCTATGGGAGAGGGAGAGGGTGGGATGATTTGGGAGAATGCCATTGAAACATGTATAATAACATATATTAAATGAATCGCCAGTCCAGGTTCAATGCAGGATACAGGATGCTTGGGGATGGTGCACTGGGATGACCCAGAGGGATGGTATGGGGAGGGAAGTGGGAGGGGGGTTCACGATGGGGAACACGTGTACACCCATGGTGGATTCATGTTGATGTATGGCAAAACCAATACAATATTGTAAAGTAATTAACCTCAAATTAAAATAAATAAATTTATATTAAAAATTAAAAAAAAACTTTATGTAATAATAATAATAAAGAATATCAAGCCAGTCAATCTTAAAGGAAAACAACCCTGAATATTCATTGGAAGGACTGATGCTGAAACTGAAGCTCCAATACTTTGGCCACCTGATCCAAATAGCTGAGTCATTGGTAAAGACCCTAATGCTGGGGAAGATTAAAGGCAGAAGGAGAAGGGGACGACAGAGGATGAGGTGGTTGGATGGCATCACCAAATCATGTACATGAGTGAGCAAGCTCTGGGAGATGATGAAGGACAGGGAAGCCTTGCCTGATGCAGTCCATGGGGTTGCAAAGTAAGACATGACTGAGAGACTGAACTGTATCTATGAGCTTTAACCACACAGAGACCTGTTCTGTTTTTGTCCCTTCCTGAAATCACAAAGGTGGCAAATAACCTGGTTCCTAGTGATTCTCCTGAGAAGGTTGTGTCTGAGGTTGCTTCTAGTAGTTAGAAACTTTTAGTTCTAGTACCATAATAATTTAATTGTCTGTTTTTCTTCAATAACAGGCTTGACTTTCTTGGGTGTCAATCCTTTATTAAGAGAGAAAATCATTCTGGCTGAAAAATTATCAGTATGTATATATAAATATATACATGATTGCTGCCATGAAATTAAAAGATGCTTACTCCTCGGAAGGAAAGTTATGATCAATCTAAACAGCATATTAAAAAGCAGAGGCATTATTTTGCCAACAAAGGTCCATCTAGTCAAGGCTATGGTTTTTCCTGTGGTCATGTATGGATGTGAGAGTTGGACTATAAAGAAAGCTTAGTGCCGAAGAATTGATTCTTTTGAACTGTGGTGTTGGAGAAGACTCTTGAGAGTCCCTTGGACAGCAAGGAGATCCAACCAATCCATCCTAAAGGAAATCAGTCCTGAATATTCATTGGAAGGACTGATGTTGAAGCTGAACCTCCAATACTTTTGCCACATGATGTGAAGAGCTGACTCATTTGAAAAGACCCTGATGCTGGGAAAGATTGAAGACGGGAGGAGAAGGGGAAGACAGAGGATTAGATGGTTGGATGACATCACCGACTTAATGGACATGAGTTTGAGTAAACTCTGGGAGTTGGTAATGGACAGGGAAGCCTGGTGTGCTGCAGTCCATGGAGTCACAAAGAGTTGGGCACGACTGAGTGACTGAACTGAACTGAACTGAACTGATATATAAGTATATTTAAAACCACAATGAAACATCCCTTATATTGGATCTTCTGTTTTAGAACAGGGACTTCCAGCAGAAGTCCCTGGATGAGAACAATGAAGCCTGTAACACAGGTTGCTACTGGCAAGTATCATATAAACATAGGAGGAAATTGCTTTAGGATGCTGTGGAGAACAGATTTGAGAACCCCCCGCCCCTGCAAAATTAACAACCTAATGGTATCTTAGAGCTGTTGAATCAACCAGCTCTGAATCTCTTCCTATCTCTGGTATCCTTATTAAGATAAAAATATCCTTATTGTTTATGCTTCTTTGAGTCAAGTTTTCCACTATCTGTTGGTAAAATCATTCTGATATATAAATACAATGTGCAAAGCAGTCTCTTGGTAGTAGTGGTATTATAGAGGCTTTATTTCTTTTTAGAACTTGCTAGCTTTTCCAAATGTTTTACAGCAGAGATGAATTGCTGCCAGAATTAGGAAAGAAAAATAAAGGTTCCTTTAAAATAATATTTCATATTATAAAATAAGCATATAGTCATTGTATGAAATATGGGAAACAGTAAAACACAAAACAAAAATTCTTATAAATACATTATTTCAAAATGTATTTTTTGTTGTGTTCTTCTAGTCTTTTTTCTATGTAGGCATATTTTTTACAAAAATGAAATCACCTCTTTCATGACCTGCTTTTCCACTTGTTAATTTATTATTTATGAACATTAGACATGAAATTAAATCTATGTTGTAATATTAATAGCTGCATAATTAGTTCACATTATAGGTAAAGTGGGCTTCCCTGGTGGCTCAAATGGTAAAATGTCTGCCTGCAATGTGGGAGACCCAGGTTCGATTTCTGGGTAGGGAAGATCCCCTGGAGAAGGAAATGGCAATCCCCTCCAGTACACTTGCCAGGAAAATCCCATGGATGGAGGAGCCTGATAGGCTACAGTGCATGGGTCTGGTTAAAGTAATACATTCTTGGATATTTGGGTTCATCTTTACCCAAAAGTGGAATTGCTAGATCATATGGTAGATGAATTTTTAAAATTTTGAGGACTCTCCTTTTTTTTTTGCTGTGCCACACGGCTTCCAAGTCCCCAACCAGGGATCGAGCTGCACCCCCTGCAGTTGAAGAGGGGAGTCTAACCCTCTTGGTCTAACTGGACTATCAGGGAAGTCCCTCTCTTGTTGTCTTTTTTTTTAAATTATTTTATTTATTTATTTTTGGCTATGCTAGGTGTTCGTTGTTGTGCAGGTTTTCTCTAGTTGTGGATAGTGGGGGGTATTTTCCAGTTGTGCTGCACAGGGTTCTCACTGTGGTGGTTTCTCTTGTTGCAGAGCATGAGTTCTAGGCTGCATGGGCTTCAGACATTGTGGTGTGTGGGCTCAGTAATTGTAACTCCAGGGCTTTAGAGCACAAGCTCAATAATTGTGGTGCACAGGTTTAGTTGTTCTATGACATGAGGGATCTTCCTGAACCAGGGATTGAACGTGTGTCTCCTGCATTTTCATGCGGATTCTTTAGCACTGAGCAACCAGGGAAGCCCCCTTGTCTTCTTGATGACAACCATTCTAACAGGTCAGAGGTGATATCTCATTGTGGTTTTGATTTGCATTAGTCTGATGATTAGTGATGTTGAGAATTTTTTCATTCATTTGTTAGCCATTTGAATATCATATTTGAAAGGATATCTATTTATTTCATCCATCAATTTTTAATTAGACTGTTAGTTGTTGTTATTGAGTGTTACGAGTTCTTTTTTGAATATTAACCCCTTATTTGATATAGGGTTTAGTAAATTTTTCTTCCATTCTGCAAGTTGCCTTTTTATTTCATTGACTGTTTCTTTTGCTATGCAGAAGCTTTTATGTTTGATGCAGTCCCACTGGTTGATTTTTGATGTTTGTGCTTTTGGTGTCATATCTAAAGAATCATTGCCATGACCAATGTCAAGGAATTTCCTTAGATTTTCCTCTAGGAATTTTATGGCATCATGTCTAATGTTCAAATCTTTGACCCATTTCAAGTTAATTTTTCTGAATGGTGTGAAATAGGACTCATTTTCATTGTTCAGCATTTCTACCCATTGTAGCTGTGGAAATGAATAGAAATGCATCAGAGAAAACTTATCATCACCTATACTGCAGGAGTTGCCAATCTATAGTCAACACAATTTTTGTAAACAAAATCTTATTTTAACACAGCCACTTTCATTTATTTGCACATTATCTATGGCTGCTTTTGCAGTACAAAACAATTATGAGTAGTTGAGTAAGAGAGTCTATGGCCTGTAAATCCTAAATTATTTACTATCTGGACTTTCAGAGAAAATCTCTCTTTTAGGAAAAAAAAAAAAAGCCGTTTCTAAGGGAGTCACTTCAAATTTTATCTAATTTAAATATAAATAAAGCTGATAGAAAATTTTGGTGTTGCAAATGCCATGCTTCCACTTGGAATGTCTATTTGACTTTGATTTATATAAAATAAACCTGTTTATTTTAGATTCTAACTAGTCTGCTTTATTTAGCATTGCCAGAAATAGAAAGTGACTAATTACCATACTTCTTATTGTTTAAATCATAAAAATTAGCAGGGTATACTATGGATGAACTGTAACACCTTTGATTCATATGTGTATTTATAGTCTTTTTAAATCTTTTGCAGAATTACCTGTACAGAAGCATATGAAAATTTTAATATTTTGGTTTTGTTTTTAAAAAGTAGAGGGAGGACAAAATAGAAAGGTAGTCATGGTTACTCTACTCACAAGTAATTAATTTCTACTAAAGAATGACATTGACAAATATCAAGCTTTTTGTATAGCTACACAAATGCACATTTGGTGCGTCTTGAACAAAGATCTGATAGGGTAGAAAACCAGGGGAAATACCCTCCCAATGATTTCTCCCTATCATCAGAGTAAGAATGGCTATTTGAAAATAGATAACTGTTCTCTTTGGATAAAACCTGTTAGTAGTTCATGGCCTGACAGTTAATTTTAACCCTCTCCTTCAAGAATGCCCCAAGAGTGTGTTCATCAAGGAGACTGAAGGCTTCCTTTGGGGTGCATATGCCTGACCTGCCCATCAGGAATTCATAATCCCAGTGCTAACCGTTATCTGAATTTTTTTAAAAATTGTTCATCACTATTAATTTTAGTTCACATACATTAAAATTAAGTTTTCTATTGGTGAACTGGTCTATGAATTTTAATGCATGAATGAATTCTTGAAATCACCACCATTATAGGATAAAGAACAGTTCCAATGCTACCCACTTTGTATTCAGATCTTCTTCTCAGTACTAATGCATGATATTCATTGTCTCTATAGACTTATCTTTTCCATAAATTTATAAACAGAATAATGTATCATGTATCTTTTTGGGTCTGCATTCTTTAACTTAGTAAAATGCACTTAAGCTTCATTCATCCATATATAAATACACAATCCATTCCTTCATTGTATGGATGTGTAATTGTTGAAAAGCATCTGGGCTGTTTTCTGTTTGGGGCACTTATGATTAAAACTGTAATAAATATTTGTGTGTACTCTTCTCTGTAAACGTAAGTTTTAACTTCTCTAGGATAAATACCTGGAAATGGGATTGATGGATGTCATGGCAACTCTATATTAACTTTCATAAGAAACTGCCAAAATGTTTGTCAAAGTGGCTGCACCTACGCCATTCTTCCACCAACAGTGGTACAGTGTCTCAATTGTTCCTTATCCTTGTCAGCACCTGCTTTTGCTGCTCAGTCACTAAGTTGTGTCCATTTCTTTGTGATCACATGGACTGAAAACTCCAGATTCCTCTGTCCTCCACTATCTCTCAGAGTTTGCTCAAATTCATGTTCATTGAGTTGGTGACAATATTTAATCATCTCATCTTCTGCCTCCTTTTCCTTTTGCTTTCAATCTTTCCAAGCATCATGGTCTTTTCCAGTGAGTCAGCTCTTTGCATGAGATGGCCAGTATTGGAGTTTCAGCATCAATCATTCTGATGAATATTCAGGGTAGATTTCCTTTAGGAGTGACTGGTTTCATCTCCTTGCAGTCCAAGGGATTTCCAAGAGTCTTCTCCAACACAACAGTTCAAAAGCATCAGTTCTTTGATGTGTAGCCTTCTTTATGGTCCATCTCTCACATCCATTCATGACTACTAGAAAAACCATTGTTTTGACTATATGGACCTTTATTGGCAGAGTAATGTCTCTGCTTTTTAATACGCTGTTTAGGTTTGTCATAGCTTTTCTTCCAAGGAGCAAGCATCTTTTAATTTCATGGCTGCAGTCACCATCGGAGAAGGTAATGGCACCCCATTCCAGTAATCTTGCCTGGAAAATCCCATGGACAGAGGAGCCTGGTAGGCTGCAGTTCATGGGATCACTAAGAGTCGGGCATGACTGAACGACTTCCCTTTCACTTTTCACTTTTCATGCATTGGAGAAGGAAATGGCAACCCACTCCAGTATTCTTGCTTGGAGAATCCTAGCGACAGAAGAGCCTGGTGGGCTGCTGTCTATGGGGTTGCACAGAGTCAGACACGACTGAAGTGACTTAGCAGCAGCAGCAGTCACCATCTGCAGTGAATTTGGAAACCAATAAATTAAAGTTTGTTACTGTTTTCATTGTTCCCCCATCTATTTGCCTTGAAGTGATGGGACTGGATGCTATGATCTTAGTTTATTGAATGTTGAGTTTTAAGCTAGTTTTTTCCATCTCCTCTTTCACCTTCATCAAGAGGCTCTTTAGTTCCTCTGCTTTCTGCTGTAAGGGTGGTGTCATATGCACATATGAGGTTATTGATATTTCTCTCAGCAGTCTTGATTCTGGCTTGTGGCTCATCCAGCCTGGCATTTTGCATGATGTACTCCATGTTGGCCTGCAAGGAGATCCAACCAGTCCATCCTAAAGGAAATCAGCCCTGAATATTCATTGGAAGGACTGATGCTGAAGCTGAAACTCCAATACTTTGGCCACCTGCTGAGAAGAATCTACTCATTGGAAAAGACTCTGATGCTGGGAAAGACTGAAGGTAGGAGGAGAAGGGGATGACAGAGGATGAGATGGTTGGATGGCATCATCGACTCAATGGACATGAATTTGAGTATGTTCCAGGAGTTGATGATGGACAGGGAAGCCTGGTGTGCTGCAGTCCATGGAGTTGCAAAGAGTCAGACATGACTGAGTGCCTGAATTGAACTGGACTGACTCCACCTGCATGTTTGAGGTTGTTGGTATTTTCCCCAGCAATCTTGATCCCAGTTTGTGATTCATCCAGCCTGGCGTTTTGTATGATGTACTCTGCATATAAATTAAATAAGCAGGGTGACAATAAACAGTCTTGACATTCCTTTCCCAATTTTAAACCAGTCAGTTTTTCCATGCAAGTTTCTAACTGCTGCTCCTTGACATGCATGCAGATTTCTCAGGAGACGGGTAGGGTGGTCTGGTATTCCTAAGTTTTTAAGAATTTTTCACAATTTGTTGTGATCCACACAATGAAAGGCTTTTCATAGTCAATGAAGCTGAAGTTCGTGTTTTTCTGGAATTCCCTTGCTTTCTCTATGATCCAACGGATGTTGGCAATTTGATCTCTGGTTCCCCTGTCTTTTCTAAACCCAGCTTGTACATCTAGAATTTCATCATTGGTTCACACACTGGTATAGCCTAGCTTGAAGGATTTTTAGCATAACCTTATTAGCATGTAAAATGAGTGCAATTGTGCCATAATTTGAACATTCTTTGGCACTGCCCCTCTTTGGAATTGGAATGAAAACTGACCTTATCTAGTCCTGTGCCCACTGCTGAGTTTTCCAAAATTGCTGTCATATTGAGTGCAGCACTTTAACAGTATCCACTATTGTCTTTCAGAATTTTTAATGGGGTGGGGGGGCAGTCCTAAGATGGCAGAGGAATAGGACAGGGATACCACTTTCTCCCCCACAAATTCATCGAAAGAACATTTGAATGCCAAGCAAATTCCACAAAACAAATTCTGAATGGTGGCAAAGGACATCAGTCACCCAGAAAGGCAGCCCATTGTCTTCGAAAGGAGGTAGGACAAAATATAAAAGATAAAAAGAGAGACAAAAGAGTTAGGGATGGAGACCCATCCTGGGGAGGGAGTCTTAAAATAGAAGTTTGGAAACACTCTATCCAGCAGGTCTGTCGCGAGCCTCGGAATCTCATAGGGCAACATAACCGGGAGGAAAAATAAATAAATAATTAAAACCCATAGATTATGTGCCTAACAGCAACTCCCAGCGGAGCAGCAACCCAGAGGCTCGCGTCCAGGCTGGACAGTGAGGCGCAGGCTGCATTGTTTAGGGTAAGGACTGGGCCTGAATACCCCGAGGGCAATCTGAGAGAACTAGCTTGAAATAGCAACCCAGATTGTGGGATAGCTATCCTGAGAAAAGTCCTAACTGAAGACACCACCAGGCCTGCTCACAGAACAAAGGACTAAGCAGAGCTAGCCGACTGAGGACAGGCCCATCCCCCACCGGAGACAGGCAGGTGAGGGCAGCCAGAGCCGAATTGGGCAACATGGCCCCAGAGAGGCATCCTATACCAAACTGCAAGCAGACTTCATTGCTAACTAAGACTTTTTGGGATTCTGGACGGTTGACATCTGCCGAGATGGTCATAGCCAGAGATCAGCTCCCCAGAAGAGACACATGGCATACCTGAGAAGATGCTCCCGTTGTACACCCAGAAAACTGAGCCGCTGGGACGGGGGAGGAGATAGTCACAGCCTTCAACTGGGGGCGATGGTGCTCTCTAAGAACCTGGTCACCTGAGCTGCTCAGACCTGGGAAGGGCACAAAACGCAGGCACAACCAAGTCTACACCTTTGTGAAGTACCCGAGAATCTGAGCTTGAGTGGCTTAGACCTGGGGAGTGCATACAATGCAGGGCCAGCATCAGACAGTTCCCTGCAGAGCAACGTAGAGCCTGAGCTGTGTATACTGGGAAAGCATACACGCTGTGAGCGGGGCAAACCCAGTGTGGCTGAATCACTGTGAGCACATGCCAGTGATACCCCCTCCCCACAGCACGGCTGAACAAGTGAGCCTAAAAGCCTAAAAAAAGTGACCACCACAGCCCCACTTGTGTCAGGGCGGAAATTAGACACTGAAGAGACCAGCAAACAGAAGAAGCTAAAATAAACAGAAGGAACTGCTTTGGAAGTGACAGGTGTAATAGATTAAAACCATGTAGTTAGCACCAACTACATAGGAAGGGGCCTATAGACCTTGAGAAGGTCTACAAGCTGGACCAAGGAACTATATGAAAATGAATTGACCCCACACTGTCTGCTACAGCTCCAGAGAAAGTCCTAGATATATTTTTGCTATCATTTTTTTTAATTAAAAACAAATTTATTTTAAATTCCCCTATTACTCCTTTAATTTTCATTTTTATAACCTACTCTTACCTTGCAAAAAAAAAAAAGACCCTATTTTTAAAGCAAACTTCATAAATATATATTTTATAATTTTGTGACTTTTTTTAATATCGCATTTTTGAGAATCTAACCTCTACTCTAGATTTTTAATCTTTGCTTTTTGGTATTTGTTATCAACTTTGTACCTTTAAGAACCCAATCTTCAGTACCCATTTTTACTTGGGGGCAGATTATGTCAGCCACTATGGAGAACAGTGTGGAGATTCCTTAAAAAACTGGAAAGAGAACTACCATATGACAGAGCAATCCCACTGCTGGGCATACACACCAAGGAAACCAGAATTGAAAGACACACGAGTACCCCAATGTTCATCACAGCAATATTTATAATAGCCAGGACATGGAAGCAACCTTGATGTCCATCAGCAGATGAATGGATAAGAAAGCTCTGGTACATGTACACAATGGAATATTACTCAACCATTAAAAAGAATACATTTGAATCAGTTCTAATGAGGTGGATGAAACTGGAGCCTATTATACAGAGTGAAGTAAGCCAGAAAGAAAAACACCAATACAGTATACTAATGCATATATATGGAATTTAGAAAGATGGTAATGATAACCTTGTATGTGAGACAGAAAAAGAGACACAGATGTATAGAACAGTCTTTTGGACTCTGTGGGAGAGGGTGAGGGTGAGGGTTGGATGATATGGGAGAATGGCATTGAAACATGTAAATTATCACATATGAAATGAATCGCCACTCCAGGTTCGATGCATGATACAGGGTGCTCGGGGCTGGTGCACTAGGATGACCCAGAGGGATGGAATGGGGAGGGAGGTGGGAGGGGATTTCAGGATGGGGAACACATGTACACCCATGGCAGATTTATGTCAATGTATGGTAAAACCAGTACTATATTGTAAAGTAAATAAATAAATAAAACTGAAAAAAAAATTAAAAAGAAAGAAAGAAAAGTAGGAAAGAGTCAGCCTGGTCCCTTACAGACTAATATGGATTCCTCCCAGAAAAAAAACCTGCTCTGGTCAAGAATCACTTTAGGCATTTATCTTTGTTCTGATCTTCCGGTATCACAGGAACTAAGCATCTTCAAGGGTGCTTATCTAGAATAAGTTCATAGTGGAATTCTCTGTTGCCCTTGGCCCACTGTGATCACTGGACTGTAATGTCAAGGCAATGTTATCCTCTGAATGGGAGGCTCAGGCTTCTGTTCACTTTTTGCTCTTTGGAGAATTTTTCTACAAATGTAAATTTGTAGAAAAATTTGCATTTGTATTTCCCAGAAATATAATCACAAGTCTGAATATATAATTGTTTGGAGAAGTCATTTCCTTATTGTAATGTAGAAAAATTGTAAAGGATAAAAATTTCACTTATTCAATAGGTGAATAAGTAAATTGTGACCTTTTGTATTTGGAATAAAATGGGAAAATTAAAAAACAAAAAGAATTTTAAATAGCTCAATTGGAATTCTATCACTTCCACTAGCTTTGTTTGTAGTAATGCTTCCTAAGGCCTACTTGATTTCACATTCCAGTATGTCTGGCTCTAGGTGATCAACCACATCATCATGATTATGCTGCTCATTAAGATCTTTTTCGCATAGCTTTCTGTGTATTCCTACCACCCCTTCTTAATCTCTTTTGCTTCTTTTATGTTCTTACTGTTTCTGTCCTTTATTGTACCCATCCTTGCATGAAATGGTCCCTTAATACTTACAGTAAAAAAAAAAAAATATCATCTTTCCCATTGTATTGTTTACCAGTACTTTCTAGTGTCAGGTTTTTATAACTGTATATTTCCAATCTAATAAGCATTTAATGGCATCACATGGCTTTAATTTAAATTACCCTGATGACTTATGATGCTGAGTGTATTTCATGCTCTTCGGTTCAGTTCAGTTCAGTCACTCCATCATGTCCGACTCTTTGCAACCCCATGGACTGCAGCACACCAGGCTTCCCTGTCCATCACCAACTCTCAGAGCTTGCCCAAACTCATGTCCATTGAGTCGATGATGCCATCCAACCATCTCATCCTCTGTCATCCCCTTCTCCTCTGGCTTTCAATCTTTCCCATATCAGGGTCTTTTCCAATGAGTCAGTTCTTCACATCAGGTGGCCAAAGTATTAGAGCTTCAGTTTCAGCATCAGTCCTTACATGAATATTCAGGATTGATTACCTTTAGGATTGACTAATTTCATCTCCTTGGAGAAGGCAATGGCAACCCACTCCAGTACTCTTGCCTGGAAACTCCCATGGACGGAGGAGCCTGGTAGGCTGCAGTCCATGGAGTCGCGAAGAGTCAGACACAACTGAGCAACTTCACTTTCACTTTTTACTTTCATGCACTGGAGAAGGAAATGGCGCCCCACTCTAGCGTTCTTGCCTGGAGAATTCCAAGGACGAAGGAGCCTGGTAGGCTGCTGTCTACCGGGTCGCACAGAGTCAGACATGACTGAAGCGACTTAGCAACAGCAGTTTCATCTCCTTGCAGTCCAAGGAACTCACAAGAGTCTTTACAATACCACAATTCAAAAACAGTTTCTTTGGCATTCAGCTTTCTTTATAGTCCAACTCTCATATCCATACATGACTCATGGAAAAAGCATACCTTTGAGTAGACAGGCTTTTGTTGGCAATGTAATGTCTCTGCTTACTTATGGGAGAAATACCAATAACCTCAGAGATGCAGATGACCCCACCCTTATGGCAGAAAGCAAAGACGAACTAAAGAGCCTCTTGATGAAAATGAGTGAGGAGAGTGAAAAAGCTGGCTTAAAACTCAACATTTCAAAAACTAAAACCATGGCATCTGGTCCAATCACTTCATGGAAAATAGATGGGGAAACAATGGAAACAGTGAGAGACTTTATTTTCTTTTTTTATTTATTTTAATTGGAGGCTAATTACTTTACAATATTGTGGTGGTTTTGCCATACATTCACATGAATCAGCCATAGGTGTACCTGTGTTCCCCATCCTGACCCTCCCTCCAACCTCCCTCCCTATCCCTTTTCTCAGGATCATCCCAGTGCACCAGCCCTGAGCACCCTGCCTCATGCATTGAACCTGGACTGGCGATCTATTTCACATATGTTAATATACATGTTTCAATGCTATTATCTCAAATCATCCCACTCTCGCCTTCTCCCACAGAGTCCAACAGTCTGTCCTTTACATCTGTGTCTCTTTTGCTATCTCACATATAGGATCATCATCCTCTCTCGCATATAGGATCATCTTTGTAAACTCCATATATGTGTGTTAATATACTGTATTGATGTTTTACTTTCTGACTTACTTCATTCTGTATAATAGGCTCCAGTTTCATCCACCTCATTAGAACTGATTCAAATGCATTATTTTAATAGCTGAGTAATGTTCCATTGTGTATATGTACCACAGCTTTCTTATCCATTCATCTGCTTATGGACATCTAGAATGCTTTCATGTCCTGGCTATTGTAAACAGTGCTATGATGAACATTGGGGTACCTGTCTCTTTCAATTCTGGTTTCCTCGGTGTGTAAGACCGGCAATAGAATTGCTGGGTCATATGGTAGGTTTATTTCCAGCTTCTTAAGGAATCTCCATACTGTTCTCCATAGTGGCCGTACTAGTTTGCATTCCCACCAACAGTGTAAGAGGGTTCCTTTTTCTCCACACCCTTTCCAGCATTTATTGTTTTTAGACTTTTTGATAGCAGCCATTCTGACTGGCATGAGATGGTACCTCAGTGTGGTTTTGATTTACATTTCTCTGATAATAAGTGATATTAAGCATCTTTTCATGTGTTTGTTAGCCATTTGTATGTCTTCTTTGGAGAAATGCCTGTTTAGTTCTTTGGTCCAGTTTTTTCATTGGGTCGCTTATTTTTCTGTAGTTGACCTGCAGGAACTGCTTTTATGTTTCTGAGGTTAATGTTTTGTCAGTTGCTTCTTTGCTATTATTTTCTCCTATTCTGAAGGCTGTCTTTTCACCTTGCTTATATATTCCTTCATTATGCAAATGCTTTTAAGTTTAATTATGTCCCATTTGTTTATTTTTGCTTTTATGTCCATTACTCTGGGAGGTGGGCCATAGAGGATCCTGCTGTGATTTATGTCAGAGAGTGTTTTGCCTATGTTTTCCTCTAGGAGTTTTATAGTTTCTGGTCTTACATTTAGATCTTTAATCCATTTTGAGTTTATTTTTGTGTATGGTGTTAGAAAGTGTTCTAGTTTAACTCCTTTAAAAGTGGTTGCCCAGTTTTCCTAGCACCACTTGTTAAAGAAATTGTCTTTTCTCCACGGTATATTCTTGCCTCCTTTGTCAAAGATAAGGTGTCCACAGGTGCGTGGATTTATCTCTGGGCTTTCTACTTTGTTGCATTGATCTATATTTCTGTCTTTGTGCAAGTACCACACTCCCTTGATGACTGTTGCTATGTAGTATAGCCTGAAGTCAGGCAAGTTGATTCCTCCAGTTCCATTCTTCTTTCTCAAGATTGCTTTGGCTATTTGAGGCTTTTTGCAATTCCATGCAGATTGTAAAATTATTTGTTCTAGTTCTCTGAAAAATATCGTTGGTAGCTTGATAGGGATTGCATTGAATCTATAGATTGCTTTGGGTAGTATACTCATTATCACTATATTGATTCTTCCAATCCATAAACATGGTATATGTCTCCATCTATTTGTGTCATCTTTGATTTCCTTCATCAGTGTTTTATAGTTTTCTATATATAGGTCTTTTTATTTCTTTAGATAGATTTATTCCTAAGTAGTATATTCTTTTCATTGCAATGGTGAATGGAATTGTTTTCTTAATTTCTCTTTCTGTTTTCTCATTGTTAGTGTATAGGAATGAAAGGCATTTCTGTGTGTTAATTTTATATCCTGCAACTTAACTATATTCATTAATTAGCTCTAGTCATTTTCTGGTAGAGTCTTTAGGGTTTTCTGTGTGGAGGATCATGTCATTTGCAAACAGTGAGAGTTTTACTTCTTTTCCAATCTGGATTCCTTTTATCTCTCTTTCTGCTTTGATTGCTGTGGTCAAAACTTCCAAAACTATGTTGAATAGTAGTGGTGAGAGTGGGCACCCCTGTCTTGTTCCTGACTTTAAGGGAAATGCTTTCAGTGTTTCACCATTGAGGATAGTGTTTGCTGGGGGGTTGTCATATATGGCTTTTATTATGTTGAGATATGTTCTTTCTCTGCCTGCTTTCTGGAGGGTTTTTATTATAAATGGATGTTGAATTTTGCCAAAGGCTTTCTCTGCATATATTGAGATAATCTTTTTGATTTTTATCTTTGAATTTGTTAATGTGGTATATCACATTGATTGATTTACAGATTTTTAAAAATCCTTGCATCCCTGGGATAAAGCCCACCTGGCCATGGTGTATGATCTTTTTAATATGTTGTCGGATTCTGTTTGCCAGAATTTTGTTAAGGATTTTAGCATCTATGTTCATCAGTAATATTGGCCAGTATTTTTCTTCTTTTGTGGCATCTTTGTCAGGTTTTGGTATTAGGGTGATGGTGACCTCATAGAATGAGCTTGGAAGTTTACCTTCCTCTGCAAGTTTCTGGAAGAGTTTGAGTAGGATAGGTGTTAGCTCTTCTCAAATTTTTGGTAGAATTCAGCTATGAAGCCATCTGGTCCTGGGCTTTTGTTTGTTGGAGATTTTTTATTACAGTTTCTATTTCTGTGCTTGTGATGGGTCTGTTAAGATTTTCTATCTCTTTTTGGTTCAGTTTTGGAAAGTTATACTTTTCCAAGAATTTGTCCATTTCTTCCAAGTTGTCCATTTTATTAGCATATAGTTGCTGATAGTAATCTCTTATGATCCTTTTTATCTCTGTGTTGTCTGTTGTGATTTCTCTATTTTCATTTCTAATTTTGTTGATTTGATTCTTCTCCCTTTGTTTCTTGATGAGTCTGGTTAATGGTTTGTATATTTTATTTATCCTCTCAAAGAACTAGCTTTTAGCTTTTTTGATTTTTGCTATGGTCTCTTTTGTTTCTTTTGCACTTATTTCTGCCCTAATTTTTGTGATTTCTTTCCTTCTAGAAACCTTGGGTTTCTTCATTTCTTCATTTTCTAGTTGCTTTAGGTGTAGAGTTTGGTTATTTATTTAATTTCTCTCTTGTTTCCTGAGGTAGGCTTGTATTGTTATGAACCTCCCCCCCTAGCACTGCTTTTACTGAATCCCATAGGTTTTGGGTTGTTGTGTTTTCATTTTCATTCGTTTCTATGCATATTTTGATTTCTTTTTTTATTTCTTATGTGATTTGTTGGTCATTCAGAAATGTGTTGTTTAGCCTCCATATGTTTGTATGTTTCATAGTTGTTTTGTTTTTTTTTTCTGTAGTTGACATCTAATCTTACTGCATTGTGATCACAAAAGATGCTTGAGATGATTTCAATTTTTGAATTTACCAAGGCTAGATTTATGGCCCATGATGTGATCTGTCCTGGAGAAGGTTCCGTGTGCCCTTGAGAAAAAGGTGAAATTCATTGTTTTAGGATGAACCATCCTATAGATATTAATTAGGTCTATCTGGTCCATTGTATCATTTAAAGTTTGTGTTTCCTTGCTAATTTTCTGTTTCATTGATCTATCCATAGTTGTGAGTGGGGTATTAAAGTCTCCCACTCTTATTGTGTTACTGTTAATTTCCCCTTTCATATTTGTTAGCATTTGCCTTACATATTGTGGTGCTCCTATGTTGGATGCATATATATTTATAATTGTTATATCTTCTTTTTGGATTGATCCTTTGATCATTATGTAATGTCCTTCTTTGTCTCTTTTCATGGCCCTTATTTCAAAGTCTAAGTATTGCTACTCCTGCTTTCTTTTCATCTCCATTTGCATGGAATATCTTTTTCCAGCTCTTCACTTTCAGTCTGTATGTGTCCCTTGTTTCGAGGTGGGTCTCTTGTAGAACAACATATATAGGGGTCTTTTTTTTTTTTTTTTATCCATTCAGGCAGCATTTGTCTTTTGGGTGGGGCATTCAACCCATTTATATTTAAGGTAATTATTGATAAGTATGATCCCATTGCCATTTACTTTATTGTTTTGGGTTCAAGTTTATAAACCTTTTCTGTGTTTCCTGTCTAGAGAAGATCCTGTAGCCTTTGTTGAAGATCGATTTGGTGGTACTGAATTCTCTCAGTTTTCGCTTATCTGTAAAGCTTTTGATTTCTCCTTCATATTTGAATGAGATCCTTGCTGGGTACAGTAATCTGGGCTGTAGGTTTTTCTCTTTCTTAAATGGATGAAAGAGTATGTCCTGCCATTGCCTTCTGGCCTGAAGAGTTTCTATTGAAAGATCAGCTGTTATCCTTATGGGGATCCCCTTGTGGGTTAATTGCTATTTTTCCCTTGCTACTTTTAATATTTTTTCTTTGTGTTTGATCTTCATTCATTTGATTAACATGTGCTTTGGGGTGTTTCACCTTGGGTTTATCCTGTCTGGGACTCTCTGGGTTTCTTGGACTTGGGTGGGTATTTCCTTCCCCATTTTAGAGAAGTTTTCAACTATTACCTTCTCAAATATTTTCTCATGGCCTTTGTTTTTGTCTTCTTCTGGGACTCCTACGATTCAAATGTTGGTGTGTTTGACATTGTCCCAGATGTCTCTGAGGTTATCCTCATTTCTTTTAATTCTTTTTTCTTTTTTCCTCTCTGCCATTTTTTGCCACCATTCTATCTTCCACCTCACTTATCCTCTCTTCTGCCTCAGTTATTCTACTATTGGTTCCCTCCACAGTGCCTTTGATCTCAGCTATTGCATTATTCATTATTGATTGATTCTTTTTTATTTCTTCTAGATCCTTTTTAAACTTTTCTTGCATCTTCTCAATCCTTCTCTCCAGACTATTTATCTGTAACTCCATTTTGTTTTCATGATTTTGGATCATTTTTACTATCATTCTGAATTCTTTTTCAGTTAGACTCCCTATCTCCTCCTCTTTGGTTTGGTTTGGTGGACATTTATCATGTTCCTTTACCTGCTGAATATTTCTCTGCCTTTTCAACTTGTTTACGTTGTTGTGTTTGAGGTGACCTCTCTGTGTGCTGGAAGTTTGTGGTTCCTCTTTACTGTGGAGGTTGCTCCCTGTGGGTAGGGTTGGACGAGTGGCTTGTCAAGGTTTCCTGGTTAGGGAAGCTTGCATCGGTGTTCTACTGGGTGGAGCTTGATCTCTTCTCTCTGGAGTGCAATGAAGTGTCCAGTAGTGAGTTTTGAGGTGTCTGTGGGTTTGGTGTGACTTTTGGCCTCCTGTATTTTTGTGCTTGGGTTCATGTTCCTGCTTTGTTGGAGAATTAGCTTGGTATGTCTTGCTCTGAAACTTGTTGGCTCTTGGGTTGAGCTTGGTTTCAGTGTAGGTATGGAGGCTTTTGGATGAGCTTTTTTCAATTAATGGTCCCTGGAGTCAGGAGATTTCTGGTCATCTCAAGTTTTGGTCTAGGCATCCTGCCTCTGACTATTAGTCTTATTCTTGTAGTAGCCTCAAGACTTCTCCATCCATACAGCACCAATGACAACACATTTAGTTTAATGGTCAAAAGATTCTCCACAGTGAGGGACACCCAGAGAGGTTCACAGAGTTACATGAAGAAGAGAAGAGGGAGGAGGGAGATAGAGGTGACCAGGAAGAGAAGAGGGGGAATTAAAAGGGGAGAGAGCAGTCTAACCAGTAACCTATTCCTTATTTGCGTGCCACAGTCTGGAACACTTAGAGAGGTTCATGAAGCTCCATAGAGAAGAGAAAAGGGAGGAAGGAGATAGAGGTGACCAGGAGGAGGGGAGGGGGTATCAAAAGGAGAAAGACCAATCTAGCCTGTGATCAGTTCGCTAAGTTTTCTCCACAGCCCAGAACACCCAAAGAGATTCACAGAGTTATATAGAGAAGAGAAGGGGAGGGAGGAGATAGAGGTGACCTGGGGGAGAGAAAATAGAGTGAAAAGGGGAGAGAGCAATCAAGCCAGTAATCACACTCCTAAGTAAAAATGGGAACTGAAGATTGGATTCTTAAAGGTACAAAATTGATAACAATTACCAAAAAGCAAAGATTAAAAATCTAGAATAGAGGTTAGACTCTCAAAAATTACGCCAGGCCTCCCTGTCCATCACCATCTCTCGGAGTTCAGACAGACTCATGTCCATCGAGTCCGTGATGCCATCCAGCCATCTCATCCTCTGTCGTCCCCTTCTCCTCCTGCCCCCAATCCATCCCAGCATCAGAATCTTTTTCAATGAGTCAACTCTTCGCATGAGGTGGCCAAAATACTGGAGTTTCCGCTTTAGCATCATTCCTTCCAAAGAATTCCCAGGGTTAAAAATGAAAATTAAAGGATTAATAAAAACAATTAAAAAGAAATTTAAAAATTATAATAGTAAAATATATCTAGGAAATTTTCTGTAGCTGTTGTGGTCAGTTCAGTTTCAGATAGTTCCTTGCTCCACCTTATAGTTCTCAAAGTCTATAGGTCCCTTCCAATGTAATCAGTGTTAACTACATGGTTTTAACCTGTTGCACGTGTCACTTCCAGAGCTGTTCCCTCTTCTTGGTTTATTTTGGCTTCCTCAGCTTTCAAGGGAGAAGGCAATGGCACCCCACTTCAGTATTCTTGCCTGGAGAGTCCCTTGGACAGAGGAGCCTGGTGGGCTGCCATCTATGGGGTCGTCCAGAGTCGGACACAACTGAAGCGGCTTAGCAGCAGCAGCAGCAGCAGTTTGCAAGTCTCTTCAGCATCTAACTTGTGCTCTGACACAAAAGGGGGAAGATGGTCATTTATTTAGGCTCACTTGTTCAGTTGTGCTGCAGGGAGGGAGGAACACTGCAAACAAATATCACTGGTGGGTGTGGGGAGTGCTTGCTGTGTCTGGGTCACACTGGGTTTGCCCCTGCTCATGGCATGTTGTGCTTTCCTAATCTGCACTGCTTAGGCTCCAGGTTGCTCTGCCAGGGAACTTTCTGGGGTGGGCCCTGAGTTGAGTGCACTTCCCAGATCTACACCACTCAGGTTCAGGTTCTTGGGTACTCCACAAAGGCACAGATTCAGTTGGGCCTACGTTTTGTGCCCACGGTTTGTGCCCTTCCCAGGTCCAAGCAGCTCAGGCAACCAGGTGCTTGGCGAGCACACACTCCCCAGGTGCAGAGCATCTTATCACCTCCCCGGTCCCAGTCACTTGGTTTCCTGGGTGTGCAGCTGCATCTCAGGTGTGCCTTGTGTCTCCTCTGGGGAGCTGATCACTGGCTGCGAGCCTCCTGATGGATGTCAACTATCCAGGATCCCAGGAAGACTTGGTTAGCGACTGAGAACCTTCTTTCAGTTTGTGAGGGGATGCCATCTCTGGGGCCAAGTTTGCCTCTTTCCTTCTGGCTCTGGTGGCTCTCGCCTGCCTCCCTACCTCCAGCAGGGGATGGGCCAGTCTGCAGCCTGCTAGCTCTCCTCTACTATTCACTCAGTCCTTTGTTCTGTGAGCAGGCCGGCAGTGCCTTGAAAGTGAAAGTGAAGTTGCTCAGTCGTGTCCGACTCTTTGCAACCCATGGATTGTAGCCCACCAAGCTCCTACGTCCATGGTATTCTCCAGGCAAGAATACTGGAGTGGGTTGCCATTTCCTTCTCCAGGGGATCTTCCCGACCCAGGGATCGAACCCAGGTCTCCCACATTGCAGGCAGACGCTTTAACCTCTGCACCACCAGGGAAGTGCCTTAGGTTAGAGCTTTTCAGGGGAAAGTTCTCTCTCTCTCTTAACTCCTTTTTTTTTTTTTCCCTCTCTGGCTATCCCATGGTTTGGGTTGCTATCTCACATTAGCTCCCTAAGATTGCCCTCAGGGCATTCAGGCCCAGTCTTTACCCTAAGCAGTGCAGCCCACGCTTCCCTGTTCAGCCCCCACTTGCTGGTGACACGAACATCTGGGCTGCTTCTCTGCTGGAAGTTGCAGTTAGGCATGTAATCTGTGGGTTTCATTTATTTATTTTTTCCTCCAGGTAATGTTGCCCTCTGAGATTCCAAAACTCCCCACAGACCAGCCAGTGAGAGGGTCTCCTGGTGCTTGGAAACTTCTCTTTTAAGGCTCCCTCCCTGGGATGGGTCTCCATCCCTAACTCTTTTGTCTCTCTTTTTATCTTTTATACTTTGTCCTACCTCCTTTCAAAGACAATGGGCTGCCTTTCTGAGTGCCTGATGTCCTCCCCCAGTGTTCAGAAGTTGTTTTGTGGTATTTTCTTAGCATTCAAATGATCTTTTGATGAATTTGTGTGGGAGAAAGTGGTCCTCCTGTCCTATTTCTCCATCATCTTAGGACCGTGCCTCAAGACTTTATTTTCTTGGGCTCCAAAATCACTGCAGATGGTGACTGCAGCCACAAAATTAAAAGACGCTTCCTCCTTGGGAGAAAAGCTATGACAAACCTAGACAGCCTATTGAAAAGCAGAGACATTTTGTATACTTACTTGTAATCCATTTATCTTGCTTGGTGATGTGTTTGTCAAAATCTTTTATCCGTTTTTAGAAATTGGCTTGTTCAATAAATGCTGGAGAGGGTATGGAGAAAAGGGAACCCTCTTACACTGTTGGTGGGAATGCAAACTAGTACAGCCACTATAGAGAACTGCCGGGGTCCAGGCCCGGTGGATGCAGGGAAATTCGAAGCATGGATGGCGTAGGCGAGGAAAACTTATTTATTTATTAATATAAGATTAGATTAGGAAGAAATAGTGTAGTAGGAAATTTTAGTTGAGAAAAGAGGCTGAATAACTTGGTTTATGTGGAAAACCAATAAAGTTCCAGACAAGGAACTTGCACCATCTATGTTAGGCTCCTGGCACCCGTTTGAATATCAGAGAGTGCCCCACCTTGGGCTCTCTCTCTTACGAATCTTAGAAGCCGGGACGAGTAAGTAGACATGGTGAGCCTCCACGCTCCAGATGGAAATTCAGCCTGAAATTAGAGTAAAGAGGAGACACGGGGGAAACCAGTCCTTCCAATGACTGGCCCAGCCTCTATTGTCTAGAAAGGCCTTTTATACCTTTTTGATTGTACATAGAGATCAATGGGTAATACAAAATTATGCAGCCCAGATTCTTATCAAAACAAGGCTTTTCTCTCTGCATACCTAGTTGTATACACAAATCTTAGATGATTTACATCATCTTCTGGCCAAAAGGGCCAATTAACATTTTATAGCCTTTTTTCTGATAAGGGTTTGTCAACCAGAAGACTTATTTGTGTTGATCTTTACAAAGTCTGGTGCCACTCTCAGCACTAAATAAAGTTACATTCTTACATAGCAAAGATACAGCAATTTATAACAAGTAAAAGGAGTACAGTGATTTATAACAAAAGAAAAGTAATTAACTTAAAAATCTAGTGTTGCTAGCATCAAAACTACTGTATATCTTTTTCCATATCCCATTTACATTGATTAACATCCTCCCAGGTGCCTAAAAGGTAAAGAATATGGAGGCCTGGCAGCAGTCATTGAGTCAACAGTGAAAACCCTCTACCAATATAATTTTTAACTCTTTAGAAAAGGCTCTGTATCTTTAAGATGCTTTTAAGCTTTGTGCCTCTCGCAGTTGGGGGGCTGTAAGCAATTCACAAGCTGTAAGAGGTCCAGGGGAACCTGTTAGGCAAGCTAGAGAATTATCAGAGGGGGTTTGAACTGAAACATCTCTTTCAAATGCAGAAGACTAAAGCCCTGAGTTGACTTTTTCCAGAGTGTGTCAGAAGAGTGGAAAAGCAGGCAGATTCTTATTTTTGGAGGTACATGCTCAGGAAATACCAGGGGGAAAACCTGAGGTCTGATTAGCCTTGCCATCAGAGCTCTGCCGCATGACCTTGTCACGGGTGGAATTCCTCACGCTGGCTCCCGGCAGAGAACAGTGTGGAGATTTCTTAAAAAATTGGAAATAGAACTGCTTTATGACCCAGCAATCCCACTGCTGGGCATACACACCAAGGAAACCAGAATTGAAAGACGCACATGTACCCCAGTGTTCATTGCAGCACTGTTTATAATAGCCAGGACATGGAAGCAACCTAGATGTCCATCAGCAGATGAATAGATAAGAAAGCTCTGGTACATATACACAATGGAGTGTTACTCAACCATTAAAAAGAATACATTTGAATCAGTTCTAATGAGGGGGATGAAACTGGAGCCTATTATACAGAGTGAAGTAGGCCAGAAAGAAAAACTCCAATGCAGTATACTAACACATATATATGGAATTTAGAAAGATGATAATGATAACCCTGTATGTGAGACAGCAAAAGAGACATAGATGTATAGAACACTCTTTTGGATTCTGTGGGAGAGGGTAAGGGTGGGATGATATGGGAGAATGGCATTGAAACATGTAAATTATCACATGTGAAACGAATTGCCAGTCCAGGTTCGATGCATGATACAGGGTGCTCGGGGCTGGTGCACTGGGATGAACCAGAGAGATGGAATGGGGAGGGTGGTGGGAGGGGGGTTCAGGATGTGGAACACATGTACACCCATGGTGGATTCATATCAATGTATGGCAAAACCAATACAATATTGTAAAGTAAAATAAATAAAACTGAGATTTTTAAAAAAGAAATTGGCTTGTTTCTTATTGTTTAGGTTTGGGAGTTTTAAAAGTCTATTCTGATTACAAGTCTTTTTTCAGATAAAAGTGAAAGTGAAGTCGCTCAATTGTGTCAGACTCTTTGCAACCCCATTGACTGTAGCCTACCAGGCTCCTCCATCCTTGAGATTTTCCAGGCAAGAGTACTGGAGTGGGTTGCCATTTCCTTCTCCAGGGTATCTTCCCAACCCAGGGATCGAATCTGAGCCTCCCACATTGCTGGCAGATATTTTACCATTTGAGCCACCAGGGAAGCCCCTTTATCAGATAAGCAATTTGTAAACATTGTTTGCCAGACTGTAGCTTGTCTTCTAATTTTATTTATGGTGTCCATAGCAGAGCAAAGTAATTAATTCTGGTGAAATACAAGTTAGTGAGGATTTTATGAAGTTTGCTTTTGATGTCATAATTAAGAGGTCTTTATTTAACCCACAGGTATGAAAATTTGTGCCTATGTGTTCTTCTATGAGTTTTATAGTATTAAATTTAGGTCTGTGATCTATGAGATGGTTGGATGGCATCACCGATGCAATGGACATAAATTTGGGCAAACTCTGGGAGATGGTGAGGGATAGGGAGCCCTGGCATGCTGCAGTCCATGGGGTAGTGAAGAGTCAGACATGACTTGGAGACTGAACAATAACAACTATGCTCTATTATGGGCTCTTTTGTATATGGTGAAATGTTTAGGATTAAGTTAATCATTTTTTTTTTTTGCGTGTGTATGTTCAGTTTTTTCAATAACATTTGTTGTAAAGACTTGCCTTTCTCCATTGAATTGTCTTTACATCTTTGTCAAAAGTTGGTTGACCATATTTGTGTGGGTCTATATCTGGCTGTATCTGGAATCTCTCTTCTGATTTCACTGATCTAAGTATTGATCTTTTATCCAATACCACATAGTCTTGATTATTGTAGCTTTACAGTAGATCTTCATATTGAGTAGTGTGTGTCCTTCAACTTTGCTTTTTTTTTTTTTCAAAATTAATTTGACTATGGCTATTCTAGTACCCTTATCCTTCAATGTAATTATTAGAAACTACTTGTTTATATATACAAAAAATATTTTGGGGATTTTTTTATTGGTATTGCATTATATTTACAGACAAATTTGGAGAGAATTGGCATTATCACTGTATGGAAACTTCCAGTCCACGAGTATGGAGTGTTTTCTGTTTTCTTAGGCCTTATTTGAGCTTCCCTGGTGGCTTAAACAGTAAAGAATCTGCCTTATTTGATTTCTTTCATCAATGTTTTGCAGTTTTTATCATACAGCTCATGTATTTTTTGATATATACTTTAATATTTCCCTGGGGTATATTGTGAAAGATATTGTTTATTTTTATTTCAATTTCCATTTGTTCATTGGTGTGTATTGATATTGGTGTGTAGAAATATTATTGATTTTTACATGTCCATCTTATAACCTGCAGCCATCCCAAATTCACTTATATTAGTTCCAGAGGCTTTTTGTATACTACTTGAGATTGTGTACATAGACAAACATGTCATTTGCAGACAAGGGTAGTTTTATTATTGTTTTCCCTTCAAATTTGAGAACCTTTTATTTTGTTTTATTCCCTTTTTCACTGTCAAGGGCTTCAAGAAGTGGTAAGAGCAGATATCTTTGCTAGTTTTTGATTGTGTGTGTGCATAAGTCACCTTAGTCTTGTCTGACTCTTTGTGACCTATGGACTGTAGCTTGCTAGACTTCTCTGTCCATGGGATTCTCCAGGCAAAAATACTGGAGTGGGTTGCCATGCCCTCCTCCAGTGGATCTTTCCAATGCAGGGATTGAACCCTTGTCTTCAGCCTCTCCTGCATTGGTAGGCAGGTTCTTTACCATTAGTGGCACCCGGGAAACCCTAGTTTCTGATTGTAGTGGAAAACAGTTATTCACCATTTTCTGTAGGTTTTTTTTTTTTTTTTTCAGATGTCCACCATCAGATTTATCATCAGTCATGAATGTAGGATTCTGTTAACTGCTTTATCTCATCAACTGAAACGATTATACATATTTTTTTCTTTTTTTTGATTTGCTGATATGGTGAATTATATTGATTGAGTTTCAAATGTTGAAAGGTCTTGCATTCTTGAGATAAATTCCATTGTTGATAATATATTATTGTTTTTATATTATTGTTGGATTTGAATTGTTAATATTTCATTAAGGATTTTTGAGTTTATGCTCATATTGGTTAATATTTTATAGTTTTTTTTTTTGTATTTTGCTTTTAATGCTGGTCTTAAAACACATTAGTTCCTTCCCCTTCTGTTTTCTGAAGAGATTTTATAGAAAATATATTGATTTTTCCCCCTAAATATTTGTTGAAACTCAGCATTTTTCTTTTTGGAAGGTTTAGTATTATGAATTCTGGTTCTTTTATAGATATAGAATTGACCTTGTGTGCATTGTGGTAGCTTATGGTTTTCAAGAAACTGGTCCATTTTACCAAAATTGGAGGATGTATGTGCATGTTCATAAGGTACTTTATTATCCTATTAATGGCTGTAGAATCAGTAGTGATATTTCCTATTTAATTCTTGATTTTGGTTATTTGTGCTTTTTTCCCCCTTCATTTGTTAGAGGATTATCAATTTTT
>SJYT01013057.1:40090-54283 GCA_006410635.1 Cephalophus harveyi | reverse complement strand
TTATTGATTTTTTTCAAAGAACCATCTTTTTTTTTTAATTTTATTTTACTTTACAATACTGTATTGGTTTTGCCATACATTGACATGAATCCACCACAGGTGTATTTGAACTCCCAATCCTGAATCCCCCTTCCACCTCCCACCCCATATCCTCTCTCTGGATCATCCCCGTATGTTTTTTTTTTTTTTTTAATTTATTTTCTCTATTCTCTCTCTGTTCTCAATCTCACTGATTTCAGTTTTTATTATTTCCCTTCTTATATTTGCTTTGGATACTTTTGTAACTTATTTTTAAATTCAATTACATTAAAGTTACTCCTTAAAACTTCTCTACATTACAACACAGATACCTAGAGCAGACACCACAGGACTTTACCTTCTAACTAAGCTCTTCCATCTTAGCCAAGCTTTTAAAATTATAAGTGAAAGCCTTGCAATCAAGCTTCATTTTATCTTTCCTTCTTGTTAATTTGATTGAGGCTTCTCTGTAACTGTGTCATCTGACATTGCCCCACTTCTGATGTTTTCCCGTTTCTCAAGTCAGACCTGTTTCATATGATACTTTCTACTATAGGCAGATTTATATCTGCAAAACCACAGCAAGCTCTTTCTTTATCCCAAGCCAAATCTAGAGCATAATGTTAAGAACTCCCATTTATTGTGTAGCTACTAGGTAGCAGACAGCATGCTAAACTCTTTACATGCGTTTTATCTAATCTACACTACAAGCAAGTTGTTAGGGGCTATTATCCATTTCATTGAGAATCATAAAAGCTAAGAAAAGTAACATAATTTTCTAGGCCATGAAGCTAAAATGTGATGGAGTAAAAATTTAAATCCAGGTCTGTCTGACTGCTAAGCTATGCTCATTGATACTATACCACTTAGCTTTCAATATTCTCTTTTTATTAAAATGAAAATATTCTTAATATCAAAACATCTTAGCTATAATTAATGTACTACACTGTAGTTCATTCTCATCCTACCTTCTTCCTATATATAGAACAACATGACCCTTACCCAGGGTTGTAACTCACCTCTATGTCACTCACTCCTGAGATGTTTACAGTTTCTTATCCGATACATAGGAAGTCTCATCTCTCTGGCACTACCATTCCTCTTTCGTCCAAGCCTGTCCCCAACACACTGATATAATTCAGGGATTTTCAAACTGTATTGTGCAACAGAATCACCAGAAAAAGTGAAAAAGTGAAAGTCACTCAGTAGTGTCCAAATAGTGTCCAAATCTTTGTGACCCCATGAACTGTAGCCTGCTGCCAGGCTTCTCTGTCCATGGAATTCTCCAGGCAGGAATACTGGATTGGGTAGCCATTCCTTTCTCTAAGAGATTTTCCCAACCCAGGGATTACACCCAGGTCTCCAGAATTGTAGGCAGATTTTTTACCATCTGAGCCACCAGGGAAGCCCAGAATCACCAGATAAACAGATTGTTATGCCATACTCCTAGAATCTCTGACTCAGTAGATGTGCGTGAGGTCAATGTATGGCAAAAACCACTGCAATATTGTAAAGTAATTGGCCTCCAATTAAAATAAATACATTTTAAAGAAAAGAATTTCCATTTCTAAAAAGTCTGCCAGTGAAGCTGCTGCTTCTGGTTCAAGTATCACTGATATAGTTATATGACTGATCAAATGGTCTTTGTATGTTTTCATGATATTGTAGAATTATAAGCTATTTATGAATTCCCACTTAATGAGCTTAGCTTGAAACATATGGAAGGAAAAAGTCTGAAGAGCACTGGTCACTAAAGTTATTCCACACAAAATGTATTTCATCACCAACAAAACTTGAAAATTTCTATGCATCATTGATCCACTAGAAAGATTACAATGTCCATAGCTTATGAAAGGCTATAAGAATTATGTCAGTAAAGTGAAAGTGAAAGGCACTCAGTCATTTCAGACTCTTTGAAACCCCTGTATACAGTCCATGGAATTATCCAGGCCAAAATACTGTAGTGTGTATCAGTTCCCTTCTCCAGGGGATCTTCTCAACCCAGGGATTGAACCGAGGTCTCCCACACTGCAGGTAGATTCTTTACCAGCTAAGCTACAGGGAAGCCCATGTCAGTAAAGTTACTTCTCAAATTATAGTTAACCAAGTGTATCATTGCTCTTCATCCTGTTCGTGACACTGATTGTCTCTCTGTTCATGATGTTCGCACTGTTTGCTGAACCCAGGGTAGGCAAAGTGCGGGCTAAGAGGCTGGAAGGAGACTTGAGGAGCCGTAGGAACTGCAGACACATTTATTCTCTCCTGGTTGGCAGGGCAACCATTACACAACCTCTCTTTTGGCTGACCCAGCAGCCGTAGCAGCAGCCACAGGATAACCATAATGGAGCCATAACATTACCTTATATAACATAATCATGATGTCACCCAATGTAGCCCCAATGGAGCAGTAGCCAGTGCTTTCATGGTGAAGATCATACAGGCATACCACACAAAACAGCTTATGGTCAAGCGAGTACCTAGTAACGTGCACACACAGTTCTATAAGTGATCTTAGCTGTTAGATAAACATTATTTACAAAATGTGGGGCAAGAGCAGGAGGCTGTGGGGTGAGAGAGCCTGATCACACTATCTTGGCTAATTTGCTCTTTCCCTACATCAAGTATTTCTTAGACTTACTTGGTCATAAATCACTTTTCCAGATATAACACAGTAGACTAGTGTTATTTAGGACACATTGAGAAATGCTCCTCTAAAGTAATCTTTTTTACAGGAAAGGTCAGGTATCCCTGGGTATCTGCCAGAATCATAGAGGTTTGGTGCCTGTTCAGCAGCATTCAAATCATACAGAGGAGCTATTTACTCTGTCTTGAATCCAAGTCTTATTTTCTCTAGTGTGGCTCTTGGAACATTGGAATTAGTTAGTTCTGAACAAAATTATGCACACTTAAAATTTACTTATGGACAGAGATTCAGATATCATAGTAGGAGATATCAAGGGGCTTCCAAGGATTGACTATCTCTATTCTAAGTATGTACATCATCAGACATTTGATAATCTGATGTAGACTTTTGACTTGATATCAGGCAAAACTGTTCAGTATGTAAACTTCACCATTCATTTTTTAAAAATCAAGAAAATGATTTTTCATATCTGATATTCTGAAATATTGCCTAAAGTTTCCCAACAGCAGTTAAGCAAGCTCTACTGTAAGTTCTGTCAAAGGGTGGAAAGGAGTTCTGCTGAATCAAGTGACTTGGACCCATTTAGTAAAACATAGGTGCTTTCCCACAGTCATCTCACTACCTTGGCCTTTAGCTTCCTCTGACCATTGTTCATTGACCCTTTCTTTATGAACATACTTCTCCCTGATCATAGAGTAACCAAAAGTAAAAAGACCTAAATAACTTTGCTTTTAACTCTATCTTTTGCCATTACAACATTAGCCTGAAGCAATGGGCCAGTGCTAAAAATACACTTGAGCACCAGCCCCATGAAACAGGAGTTTCAGAATTAGTTATACACACAAAAACTCCACTGCTGATGCTGATTAAACTCATTTGGTGTTAAATTTATAATTAGTTTTGTTATTTAATATTCTAAGATAGTTCTGTACATCAATTTTGATAAATTACTGAACTATTTTATCTTAATGGTTTTAGGTAGCTAAGCTTTAAAGAAATCAAACCTATAACTTCTTGGGACATTCATACTTGCTTTTCCATGACTACTATTTCACAAAATTCACACCACATAGACTGTGAATAATATATTTTAAAACTTTATATCTGGGTAGCATATTACACGGAGAAGGCAATGGCACCCCACTCCAGTACTCTTGCCTGGAAACTCTCATGGACGGAGGAGCCTGGTGGGCTGCAGTCCATGGGGTCGCTGAGTCAGACACGACTGAGCGATTTCACTTTCATTCTTCACTTTCATGCATTGGAGAAGGAAATGGCAACCCACTCCAGTGTTCTTGCCTGGAGAATCCCAGGGATGGCGGAGCCCGGTGGGCTGCCATCTGTGGGGTCACACAGAGTCGGACACGACTGAAGCGACTTAGCAGCAGCAGCAGCAGCATATTACAGTTGGCAGGTATTTAAATCTAGTAATAATTTTATGCAGAAGGTAAAATCAGGAAATCTTCAAATGGTTGTCAAAACAGCTTAGTCAAGATGTAAATCACATTCTTTATTACCAATAATACATAAAGTAGACATTCTCCATCCTTACTCTATCCCTAGCTCTTACCATCAATATGGGAAGTTTCATTTTCTACTTTTTCACGTCTTTTGTTATTTTATTTCTTAAAGAATGAATGTATTATTTTTATAATAAAAAAACACAAAAGATTTTTAAAGGTCTGTTAGAACCAAATTAGCTTCTAAGGGGAAATCGAATCCATCATGATAAATGAAGTTTTTTCAGTACTAAATATAAAGCATCTATATTACTGAGTGAAACAAAATAACTGCTAGAAATATAATTAAGTATTCTCTGAATAAGTCTGCAGCTGAGAATAAGAACTCAACTCTTACTATTTCATCCACGAATGTAAGAAGCATAGCACAATCATGAAGCTTGTTTAAGTGTTAATTCCTTGGGTTTTCCAGTATAAAACAGAACAAGTACTGTTATTAAACTGTCTCTTATACACATCTCTTCCCTGTTCAGCCCCCACTTGCTGGTGACACGAACATCTGGGCTGCTTCTCTGCTGGAAGTTGCAGTTAGGCATGTAATCTGTGGGTTTCATTTATTTATTTTAACAAGTACTGTTATTAAATGGTCAAATATATTTATATGCATTTATTAATTAAAATAGGTGAGTTTTAACATTATTTTCATAAAGGAGAAATAAAACAATTGTAGAAGCAGATCAATGAAGGCACAATGATGTCTCAGAGAAGGAGCACAAACTTTGGTGAGAATGATTGATAAACCTCTCTGAGGTGAGCAAGGGTGGTCAACATCTGTTTCATACTTAGATGTGGTTTGTCTGCCAGAGAGTGTCTAATTTCCTGGCTTTGTATTAATACTATCCCTGAGCTTCAGGCTCTCTCTTCTTCATACCCAAGCATGTAGAAAATTGATGGATGAGGCTCAGGTATTAAAAGGTGTCAGCTTCACACATTAATTTTTACTGATTGCATTAAAGTGGTTGCCTCAAAATGCCATATATCCAAAAAATATGGGGAGCAGGTATGGATGAAAGCATTTTTATTTTTCATCTCAATCTCTTACTTATTAGAATGCAGATATTAGCAGCACTGGATGCAGACATTAATGGCACTGTGTGTATGTGTTTGTGTGTATTTCAAATTCAGATTTCAACAATCAGAGCTGACTGGATGACCCTACATAATTTTCATTCCCCATTCACATATAAAGCTGATTCAAAATGATACCATTAATGATATTAACAAGTTATTGATATGACATTTTGCCAGGCTGTTTGGCAGATCACATATTCCTAATTAAATTTTAAGCCTTGAGAAACAGCATTATAATGAACAAGGATTAGATTCGAAAGCTCTGCACACAGCATATAAATATAAATATAAATATAAATATACAATTAATTATTTTAATTATTTTAAAGTTTTTCAGGTCCATTTTCAGCATTTTGCTTACCTTTCCCCCATAAAAAACCAAAGAATATTTTTAAAATCACTTATGTACTAATGGTTCAAAACTATTTTATTTTTCCACTTGGAAGATGTATTGGATGTCCAGATACAGAACATAATTTAAAATTTTACTTAGCATTATAATACAGCACCTAAGAGCTTAAAGTTAGCTGTCTGCTCAAATCACAGACTCATTATTTACTAATAGTTTAACTTTGGGAAGATTTTCAGCCTCTCTGTGTTTCTGCCTCATTTCCTCCCCTCTAAGCCCTCATACATTTGTGAGGATGAAGATATTCCACGTAAAGCTTCTCACATAGTCAGAGTGAATGACCAATAAATCACTGCCTTTTTTACACTCAGCAGATAAAAATCTGGCTAGCCAGTTTGATGATATTTTCTTCTTCTCCAGAATGGTGGTGGTGTCCTGGGTTCTCTGGTATATATACACACTATGAAGACATCCATTTTCTGAAGACACCCTCAGTGAGAGCATTCTAGAATTCTGTAGTGCTGAAATATCTTGCAAGGCAAAATCTGGTGGATAAGTAGGCAATATGATTGTGATTTCAAGTAGTGATAAATATAAGTGCTAAGGATATTTAAATCTTATTATATCAATTAAGGCACCTCTTAAGACTTGCAGCTCCCTTAAGAACTAGATATTTAAAAAGCATAAAGTCAGGATACAGTTCTTTGTAAAAATGCAAAACAAAAGATTGTTCTATACTTCATGTTGATGTATGGCAAAACCAATACAATATTGTAAAGTAATTAACCTCCAATTAAAATAAATAAATTTATATAAAAATGCAAAGCAATATATAAATGCTAAAATGCAAAGCATTTATGGACTGGTTAGATTTTTCTTGACGGATCTCATCATTTAGACAAATCTTCCTCAATTTAAATTAGAAAGCCACATGAGGCCTGGAGCAAATTAAACAGGTCCAAAATTAGAGAGAGTTGCTAGAAGGAGACCCCACCGAAATCCCCCTTAACTGCAGTTACCAGCTGGGTTTTACAAAGAATGCAAGTTTATCTGGGAAAACTAGTATGGTGCCTATGCTAATATCCCTTATTTTGGTCTGAGACTCTGGAATGGTAATATTTGTGCTTGTAATTAGCTTTCCTAAGGTTAAGAACCATGGGAAAGTCACCTTCATGTGACTTCTGTGACTTTTTTTCTGTAGTAAATTTTGGCATGGTTATGTCTTTACCTATTTACAGTTCAAGTGAATTTCCAAGACAGTGGAATTTGGAAACTCTGACTTTAGCCTTGAAATTCCACATTCCTGCTCTTCCTAGACTTCCTTAGCCTACTGAGCGGCCTTGTAGCTATCTCGGTAGCAAAGCAGGGCCTCTCCTGGCAGGTAAACCTGCCTGGTGATTCCGCCCCTCAGGGGCGTGGCAGTACTATTTCCTGGAGCAGTCTCACTGGGGTGGCTCCACTTTGCTTTTGCACTCGACTACTCTGCTGCCTCCTCTGCAGCTGCCGGACCTGCTTCTGCTGCTGCTCAGGTAACTCTAGTCTCTTGTTGGCACCAGAATAGGCCGCGGTGGTTAATAAAATGTTTCAACATGTGCCTGCCTATCTGCTTTCCTGCCCCTTTCTTTCATGATCTCTCTCTGTTTGTTCCTTAGGGAGAACATCTTGGGGATTACCTTGCAGACCACTGAGAAGATGATGAGCTCAAGCTATCGGAGTGAGATGAGCAGCAGCAGCTGTGGGACTCAGCAGTCCCCAGAGGTGCTGCCATGCCAGCCCCAGCATTACCACAGCTACTGTCAGTCAAGCCAAGCCCAGCAGCCTCCAGAAAAAACTGTAGTGTACCAGCGAGTGAGGACTTACAGTGGACCCATGAACAAGGTGGTTCAGGCTTTGGATCCTGTCGTCTCAGGAGAAGTGCTCTCCCCTCTCAAAACTGCCTCCTCCTACCAAAGCTTGGTTTGGAGCGACCATTCCCAGGTACCACAAAGGCAGCTATGTCAAAGAGGGGGAAATGTTAAACTCATTCATTTTCTTCCTGCTTCTCTGGCTCTGTTCTACAGAATATTATCTCTTGGACTGCACTTTTATATGCAATATAAGGTCTTCCAAATTCCATCTCTTGGCTGTCCTTTTCTAGTGCTGTAGCCATTTGTTTATCAGTTTACTAATGCTTGTAACCATTTGTTTATCAGTTTCAATGATTTTCACAATCTAACTAGAATATAGGATGGCTCATTTTTGTGGAATTAGATTGGAATATCTAATCTGAGGTATTCTTTTACTCCTACCATAAAGCAATCCTCAACTTTTTATAAAATAAATTCTCACTGGTTCACTTCATATCCAAAGTAAACAGCTTTTTTAAAAAATCAAATATGGTGGTGCAGGGAAAATGGTATGTACGGAGTGACAAGCAGTTATTTGTGTTTAGCGAATAGTATACTGCTCCAGGATAAGTGACAGGCACAAATGTCTATTTGAATTGTTATATGCGTTTAGTCTTCTGAAAATGACACACTGGTTCTTGTATAGTCAAGGTGGATAATTTATGTCTTAGCAGAAGGAATATTGAAAGTGAATATAGAATTGAGGAAGGCAAGATATAAGCAGTTGTTATATGAAAGCTAAAAATAGTGGAAGTCTAAGACACCCTTTAAAATAAAATAAATTTATTTTTAAAGGGGTTAGTTTAGTATCTGTGCTAATAATCTTGCCAATGAATGTGAAAGAACATTGAAAGACAATATAAAAATAACAGCTCTATGTCTGTTTTCATTTTTGACTGTCTTTACGTTAAATTTGCATGTCTTAAAGCTTTCTGGAAACTTTTGTCCAAACTGAAATTATGCTTCAAGATATAAGTAGTACTGTATCAAAAAATACAGCTCAGAAAGTAACCTTCGGAATGATATCCTATGCTGCATTTTTATGCTGATTTGGAATAATATGGATTATTTTCCCCAAAATAACAATTTTAAGTTGGATATGAAACAACATGTATAAGGGATATAATAAAGCTGTTTTAAAGAGAATTTTTTAAAGATATAAGTAAGTGAACAACTATAAGGGCCACAATTTTACTGTTTTACTTCACTCCTAGCTTAAATTGAGGAGAAAATTAAGAAGAAAAACACAAGCATTTATTGGCAATAATTACCTATTTGAGGAAAATGCCACCTGCATTGACGTCAAAGGGAAGAAAAATAAAAAGTCAAAACTACTAGTTTGTGATAATAATAATGCAAATGTACATTCCAATATTAAGCATTAGGATGTTAATGAACAACATAGTAGCTGTCACCTATGTTCCTGAGTAGCCTCAAAACAATGCAAAGGTTGGAAACAGCAAGTTACCATTATCATGGGTATGCTAAAATTACCCTGACATTATTATTAACCTCTTATTAACTTCCTACTAAAAGAAAAATAAATAGGAAAAAAAAATTAAAGCTGAAATTTGGCAAGTTATAAACATTGACCACAGAAGAGCTTTTAGGGTCACACTTTATTGTATACTCCATAGTTCAACTTTCCTTTTAAATAAACCTGGACCACGCTGGTTGAGCTTTTTACAAGGATCACCTTCTTTCTACCAGATATTTGCTAAGTGATCCTCATAGGACTAGCTCCATCCTGAAATGTAGTTCCCCAAAAGAATTTACAAAAAGCCTTAAGGACAGAAAGTATCACCACAGAAACTGGGAAAAGAGATTGGAATAGAGGGTGAAGTTTGAAGTTATTTACAGTTGACAAGAAAGAAAAGGGCTGGGTGAAGAAGAGGGGGATAAAATTTCAAACTGAGTTACATATCAAAGGGCATTCATGAATCTACTAAAAGATAATTTGGCAAGAAAGCTTTAAGATAGCTGTTACAAAGAATGTGACTAAGAAACTATTATTTTATTTACTTTCTCCCTGTTTAGTGGCAGGATGGCATTGTATAAGGTAAGACCTAAAATTGACCTGAAATTACCTTCATGTTAATGAAATGGGTAAGATGTAGTAGCAGCTTTATTATATACCAGGCCTAGCACAAGCAAGAAGTACACATTACTTAATACCTTTTTCATTTAGCTTTATTTTTTTAAATTCTCTCCTTAATATGCCAATTCAAAGATATTTTGAGTTGGTATATAGCAATTATTCTGATGCTTGAGTTTGTGACCATGGCAGCTAAGAAAATGGATTGGTTATCATGAATTCAATTAAACTTTTACTTTAATTGTTTTTAGCATTTTTGTGTTTGGATGATATTAAAAGAATTCATAAGATTAAAAATATATATCATTGCCAGTAGTAAAATATGATCCCTTTGAGAAACTGAAATGATATTGCACTGCTTTTCTTTTTTAGTTTGTGTAGTAGACATTTTAGATTTAAACAAATGCTTTGTGCAGCACTTTAGTATTTTCTATTTCTGGCTTTTTAGCACACGTTTTTCCTTTATTGCTTTCTTATGAACTAAAATAGTGTTTATAGATATAAACATATTTTAAATTTCTCCAAATATAATGTTTCTTTGTCTACATAGGGTGACAATATACCTGTCTCTTATACACATCTTGGAAGAATTAGAAGCAGGTATAATCAAGGTCATAGGTGAGTTTTAGAACTGAATGTAGTCTTATAAATAAATGGAGTTCTAGAAACTACATGAAACTAAAGAGAACAAAAACCTTTTGGCTCAACCTTTTAAAAGGCCTGAATGTTAAACACCCATCAGTAATTCAAAATGAAATACTGCCTCAAATGAACAACATTGATATTAATACACGTTGGACATAAATATTTCTCTTTCATTAATTTTAGCTTTTTATGATGTTCAAGTTATTTTCCATGCATACAGAACAGTTCTGTTATGACAGAGAAATTGATCAAAATAAAATATTTTTAATACCCATCATTCATTGAGCACATATTTATTAAGTGCCTGTTATGTGGGAAGCACCATGATTGTCTAAATACCCATTTGCTTATCTAGGGAGAGTCCATATTGAGGACAGAAAAACATGATCTGGGGGCTTCCTAGGTGGTGCTAGTGGTAAAGAACCTGCTGCCAATGCAGAAGACGTAACAGATGTGGGTTTGATTCCTGAGTTGGGAAGATCCCCTGGAGGAGGGCATGGCAACCCACTCCAGTACTCTTGCCTGGAGAATCTCATGGACAAAGAAACCTGGCCGGCTACACTCCATAGGGTCACAAAGAGTCGAACAAGACGGAAGCAACTTAGCATTCATGCATGCATACATGATCTAGTCTGTAGGTGTTCTGTATGTCTATATTTCATTTTAAAATATGATTTTGTGCTTTAGCCATCAATATTTTACTGAATAAAATGTTCTGATGCAAGAAGGGACCCCTTAGAGATTGTGTTATATGATTGACCATTCTTTTAAATTTTAAGCTTGCAACAAAATTTAACTCCAGAAAGCAACGCTGGGGAGAATATGAGTTTATGAATGATCTCTGCTCTCAGAATTATTCAGCTTGGGCTTTTCTTTGTTTACATGATTTTTTTTCTTTTTCTTTGGTTACAAAGATTGTGGATAGCTCCTTTACTATGCCAGGATTTCTATACACTATCAGAAAATTTTCCTGTTCTGTGGGAATGGGTGTGTTGTTTTGATAAATTGTTGTTCAAAGGCGTGGTCACTAAAGTGAATGATTGTTCAGGGAAGTAGGTTGCCTGAAAAAGGAATAAGGTCATAGGATAAAGAGTTCTGAGTTTTCAGCTTTGGTCATCCCTTTTGTGCTTATAATTAAATTAAGCTATAGAAATTGAGTGCAACTAATTGCTAGGTGAAAATGCCCTTGCCAATTGTCTTTTGTTTAAGTGTGAATGATTGTTCAGGGAAGTAGGTTGCCTGAAAAAGGAATAAGGTCATAGGATAAAGAGTTCTGAGTTTTCAGCTTTGGTCATCCCTTTTGTGCTTATAATTAAATTAAGCTATAGAAATTGAGTGCAACTAATTGCTAGGTGAAAATGCCCTTGCCAATTGTCTTTTGTTTAAGGGAAGTCTGATAAATTGCTGGGTCTGTTTTCAGTCAATAACACTAACAAGCTATAAGTGTGTGTGTGTGTGTGTGTGTGTGCGTGTGTGAAGTTGGTGGGGGAAATGGGGATGGAGGTGAACTTTTTTTTAACTGTTGTGATTCAGATTTTTTTTCTTGAAAATTCTTGGTAAAATAACTGCAAGATTTGCCATGCTCTTAAACCCTATTTAAAAGTGAAAACCTTTCTAAACAAGTATATTTGAGCTAACATTTTCTTCACAACAGAAGCCATCTTAATAGCATCCCTTTTTTACTTCCAATGGAACAGATACATTTCTAATTCTTAAAAACAAAAATCATGCACTGCAAAGTGACTGGATACTTTATTTCTCTCCTAGTTTTTCCTTCAGTAAAAGAGAAAGAATCCAAAAATGGGTCTCTTGAGTAAGAGGGTTTCCTTGGAGGGAAGCGGTGAGGGAAAGGAGTTCCATTATCCTTACATTCTATAGCTTTCTTTACATGGGAACAGAATCAAAAATTTTATCCTAAATTGAGGAAGTGTTTGTTTTGTCTAAAGAGAGATCATTACAACTTAACCTGTTTCTTTCTGTACAAAGTTCAGAACAATATCTCAACAATAACCTAAGGCAGGTGTTAACCATGTTGCTGGCTTTAAAAGGTTCTAGGTAAAGCATTTGAATTTATTCAAATGGTGGTTTGCCTTGGAAAATTCTGTCAGCATAAATGTCAGGTGGTTTTTAACGATACTACTTCTTTTGAAACTGTTCAGTTACCATTATTACAGTCAGTGATTCTCATAGTCATTAAAACTGACAGAAGCACCTATAAGGCTCCCACGGTTTTCTTTCTTGGAACAGTGTATTACTTATTAATTTTAAGTAAAGTTTTAAACTTCAAATTAGGTAACATGAAAGAATTGTGTTCAACAAGTTTCCAATATTTAGTGAATAAAGTCCTGTACTATGTATGTAATTTTTATTATTTAATTCTCATCCCAACAGTCTTGCTGTCCCTCCTTTATACATTGCACCAAAGTCTTGAACTATTTGATAGGACCTATCAATAGGAAAATAAAATCCAATAGGTATTGACTAAAAATGTTTATATTTTGTGGAGCCTAAAGATCAGTCACAGAGAACATTGTGTGGAGAAAATGCCTGTACAAGTGAATCTATGTGTAATGTCTCAGGGACAGCTACAAATAAGTAGCTTCCCAACCCAGGGATCTTCCCAACTCAGGATTAAACCCAGATCTCCTGCATTGCAGACAGGCACTTTACCATCTGAGCCACCAGGGAAGCAAGCAGAGTTGTAATGAGTGAGTATCAAATGAGATAACACTTGAAGGTGTCCAGCACAGAGTTATCACTTTCCATTCATATTATTGATTGATAAAAATATAGCCAACAAAAACCACTAGCTGCACAGATAAAATACGATAATAAATTAAATAATATATGAATAGTCTATCATGAATATGAGCTTCCCTGGTGGCTCAGATGGTAAAATGTATGCCTTCAATGCTCGAGACCCGGGTTTGATCCCTGGGTCGGGAAGATACCCTGGAGAAGGAAATGGCAACCGACTCCAGTACTTTTGCCTGGAAAATTTCCATGGACTGAGGAGCCTGGTAGGCTACAGTCCATGGGGGTCACAAAGAGTCAGACACAACTGAGTGACTTCACTTCCTTTCTTTTCTTTTCACATTTAAATTAATTAAAACTAAAACTAATTATTTAGTTCCTCAGTCACAATAGCCACGTTTAAGTGCTCAACAGCCACAGGTGGCTAATGACTACTATCTGTACAGCAAATATATAAGGTATTTCCACCACTGCAGAGAGTTCTACTGGACACTGCAGATACATATATATATATTCAAGCTACTCATGTAAATATAGAAATATATCTAAAATCATCACATTCAAAGAAATTCATGGTGGTGCAGATGTGCTATCAAACTGCTGCCAATGTACCTGATCAGCTTTAATGGACACATAGGAATGAAACAGAGTATGAAGCCACGAACTTTCAAAGTATATGTTAGGAAAGACTATTTCAGTAGAAGGAGAGTTAAATTAATGAACCTTCTTAAAAGGTGAAATGAAATATTTTTATTTATATATGAATATACAGTCACCCTTTGTTATCCAAGGGGGATTGGTACCTGGATCCCTGCTCCAGATACCAAAATCCACAGATGCTCAAATATCTTATGTAAAATGGCCTAGCATTTACATATAACCTATGCATAGCATTCCATGCATTTTAAATCATCTTTAGATCTGTTCAGTTCAGTTCAGTCGCTCAGTAGTGTCCGACTCTTTGTGACCCCATGAATCGCAGCACACCAGGCCTCCCTGTCCATCACCATCTCCCGGAGTTCACTCAGACTCATGCCCATCGAGTCCGTGATGCCATCCAGCCATCTCATCCTCTGTTGTCCCCTTCTCCTCCTGCCCCCAATCCCTCCCAGCATCAGAGTCTTTTCCAATGAGTCAACTCTTCGCATGAGGTGGCCAAAGTACTGGAGTTTCAGCTTTAGCATCATTCCTTCCAAAGAAATCCCAGGGCT
>SJYT01013057.1:0-39049 GCA_006410635.1 Cephalophus harveyi | reverse complement strand
CGGCAATCTTGATTCCAGCTTGTGTTTCTTCCAGTCCAGCGTTTCTCATGATGTACTCTGCATATAAGTTAAATAAGCAGGGTGACAATATACAGCCTTGACGTACTCCTTTTCCTATTTGGAACCAGTCTATTGTTCCATGTCCAGTTCTAACTGTTGCTTCCTGACCTGCATACAGATTTCTCAAGAGGCAGGTTAAGTGGTCTGGTATTCCCATCTCTTTCAGAATTTTCCACAGTTTCTTGTGATCCACACAGTCAAAGGCTTTGGCATATTAAATAATGATAAATATTTGTCCAAAGGGAAAAAATTTTTAACTAAATATAAACAAGTCAAATCCAGATGCTTAATAAAATCCAAGAACTAAATAGAAAGCTGATTGACTTACTAAACAGCTTTCTTATATTTCTGTGTTGTTCATGTTTTTAAAGAGGCAATTTGTGCCCTACATTCCATTTTTAATTCAAAGAGATGGCATAGAGGAGTGAAATCTACAAAACAGTGCCAGTCATGTGTCTTATTAAAACCACTGCTGACAGCCACATTCAGGAATTTTTGTGTCATAATCACAAAGAGAGAGGGGAGAGAGGAGAGGAAGTATTTGAAATTTCATTCTATTCCCCAAAACACTTTTTTTTTTTTGACTGACTTTGAGTTTTGATTAAAAAAAAAAACAACACCTCAACCATCAACAAGTGTATAGTCCATGGTGGAGGGGAATAAGAACTAAAGAAATAATATACTACTCAGTATTATGCTATCTTACAATACTTTAGCTAAATGATGAAAAGTGATACTTGATTTAAAAGGAGACCACACCTGGGATGGAGGTTGGGGTGGAGTACTACATTGAGGAGAGAGTAAGAAGATCCAGGGTTGAAGATGTTTTGGTGGAAGAAGACTTTCTAGATGCATATTAATGGATAGGTAGGAATCCAGCAGAAATGTGAGGGAAGGGTAGATGTTGCCAGAGCAGGCAATGGAATGAACAAAGGAAGGGGTGAGAGGGAAGCAAAATGTTCAAGAAACAGACAGCAGTGAAGTGCATCCGGAATACAAGATGTAAGGAGGTGGGTAGTGACAGATAAGACTACAAAAATAGAATGAGGCTGTCCTAAAGAGGGTCTTTAATAACATCAAAGTCTAGGAGTTTGACCTAACTTGGGAACTCGATTATCAAAGTTTTTAAAAAGATCCTAAATTGCAAGTTAAATGCCATTTTATTGCTGAGTTAATATATTCCATAAAAAGTTACAAGCCAACATTATTTGTTCATGATACTTCTATCAAAGCATTTATGAGTTTTTAAATAACTAAAATTTAATCAACTTATTACCCAGTGTGGAGTTTTATATGTTTTGATACAAAGCAATCAGTAAAATTTATGAGAGAAATGTAAAAAAAATTCTGGACAGTAACAAAATATATCTGCCTTCTTGGTAAACAACATAATATTTTAAAAGCATTGACATGTTTATTGACATTATTTATTTATGCCCTGGATTGTGCCCCAAAAGATTTCGGGTGGTTCATAATGGAGTACATACAGGAGAATGATCATGAAGCATATACAGGAATCAGGTATCAGAGACAGTATAACACAGATAAGAGTCAAATGTGTAGACCAGGAATATCCAGTATAGCATGGTGGTGATAAGCATAGACTGGAAACTAGACTGTTTAGATTTAAATCCCAAAAAAGAAAAAAAAAAAAAAAAGGAAGAAAGAAATCCCCCAAAAGAGGGGATATATGTATACATATAGCTGATTCACTGTGCTGTACAGTAGAAAGTAACACAACACTGTAAAGCAATTATGCTTCAATATTTTTTAAAAATATTCAAACCACACATACTAGCCATATGAACTTGAGCAAGTCACATAGCACCCCTGTGCCTTGGTTATCTCATCTGTAAAAATGGAAATGATATTTGAACTTTACTTGTTATTGTTCAGTTGCTAAGTTGCAGTCACTGAGCTGCAGCACACCAGACTCCTCTGTCCTTCATTATCTCTCAGAGTTTGCTCAAACTCATGCCCATTGAGTCAGTGATGCCATCCAACCATCTCATCCTCTGTCGCCCCCTTCTTCTTTTGCCTTCAATCTTTCCCAGTGTTGGAGTCTTTTCCAATCAGTCAGCTCTTCACATCAGGTAGCCAAAGTACTGGAACTTCAGCTTCAGGATCAGTTCTTCCAATGAATATTCAGGGTTGATTTCCTTTATTAATGACTGGTTTGATCTTCTTGCAGTTCAAGGGACTCTCGAGTCCTCTCCACCACAATCTGAAAGTATCAATTCTTCTGTGTTAGCCTTCTTTATGGTCCAACTCTCAGATCCATACATGACTATTGGAAAAAGCATAGCTTTGACTATATGGACCTTTGTCAGCAAAATGATGTCTCTGCTTTTTAATAAGCTAAGTTTGTCATATTCGAGTCCTCTCCACCACAATCTGAAAGTATCAATTCTTCTGTGTTAGCCTTCTTTATGGTCCAACTCTCAGATCCATACATGACTATTGGAAAAAGCATAGCTTTGACTATATGGACCTTTGTCAGCAAAATGATGTCTCTGCTTTTTAATAAGCTAAGTTTGTCATAGCTTTTCTTCCAAGGAGCAAGTGTCTTTTAATTTCATGGCTGCAGTCACCACCCACAGTGATTTTGGAGCCCAAGAAAATAAAGTCTGTCACTGTTTCTATTTTTCCCCATCTATTTGCATGAAGCAATGGCACCAGATGCCATGATCTTAGTTTACTTTACTTACTAAGGTTTAAAATTAATTCAATAAGCTAAGGGAGATAGGAAGTTCCAGAGAGGCTATGAAACCCAGATCATGTGCTGAAGAAAGAAAGATGCATTTTGATTGAGGGGGGGTATTTTTTCATCTCTTTTCCTCTTCTTAAATATTTATGGGACTTCCCTGGTGGTTCAGTGGTCAAGACTCTGCCTGCCAGTGCAGAGGACACAGGTCAGTCCCTGGTCTGGTAAGATTCCACATGCCATGCTGTGGAGGAATGAGGCCAGTGCACCACAACTACTGAGCCCACACTCTAGATGCCACACACCACAACTAGAGAAAGCCTGCACACAGCAATGAAGACCCAGCACAGCCAAAAAATGAATAAATAAATAATTTTTAAAAATTTTCTCTCAGAAAGGTTCTGGGAAAATTATATAAAAGATAGATACTGTGTCCATGGCTTCTGCATCTGCAAATTCAACCAACAGAGGACTGAAAATATTAGAAAAATAAAAATCTGGAAAGCTTCAAAAAGCAAAACTTGAATTTGATGTGTTCTGACATATTCAAGCTGGTTTTAGAAACGGCAGAGGAACCAGAGATCAAATTGCCAACATCCTCTGGATCATGGAAAAAGCAAGAGAGTTCCAGAAAAACATNAATTTGCTGGCAGATTGAGTGCAGCACTTTCACAGCATCATCTTTCAGGATTTGAAATATTAAAGAATATATATGATATCTAGAAAAATGGTACTGATGAACCTATTTGCAAGGCAGAAATAGACATGGATGTACAGAACAGACTTGTGGACACAGCGGACAAGAAAGGGTGAAACAAATTGAGAGAGTAGCATTGAAGTTTATACACTACCACGTGTAAAATAGATGGTTAGCAGGAAGCTGCTGTATAGCACAGGGAGCTCAGCTCTGTGTTCTGTGATGACCTAGAAGGGTAGGATGAGGGTGTGGGAGGAAGGCTCAAGAGGGAGGGATACGTGTATACAAATAGCTGATTTGCTTGTTTTACAACAAAATCAAGCACAACATTATAAAGCAATTATACACCACCACCACCACCACAACAACAACAAAATTGAAGTAACTTGTTGACACCAGGAGAGGTAAAGGTGATTAGAGGACTGTCAGTGAAAGAAACAAAAGCTGCTACTTTTAAATAGGTGGTTGACAGAAACCCTGATATTTTGGTAGGAGAAATCCAATAGATTTATTCTTAGGAAACTGAATACATTTTATAAAATGTACCTGTTTTTCAAAATTAGATATTTATTGTCATCCTTGGAAGAAAAGTTATGACCAACCTAGATAGCATATTGAAAAGCAGAGACATTACTTTGCTAACAAAGGTCCGTCTAGGCAAGGCTGATGGTTTTTCCGGTAGTCATGTATCGATGTGAGAGTTAGACTGTGAAGAAGGCTGAGTGCTGAAGAATTGATGCTTTTGAACTGTGGTGTTGGAGAAGACTCTTGAGAGTGCCTTGGACTGCAAGGAGATCCAACCAGTCCATTCTGAAGGAGGTCAGCCCTGGGATTTCTTTGGAAGGAATGATGCTGAAGCTGAAACTCCAGTACTTTGGCCACCTCATGCGAAGAGTTGACTCATTGGAAAAGACTCTGATGCTGGGAGGGATTGGGAGCAGGAGGAGAAGGGGACAACAGAGGATGAGATGGCTGGATGGCATCACGGACTCGATGGATGTGAGTCTGAGTGAACTCCGGGAGTTGATGATGGACAGGGAGGCCTGGCGTGCTGCGATTCATGGGGTCGCAAAGAGTCGGACACGACTGAAAGACTCAACTGAACTGAACCTTCCAGTTGGCACTTGCCATTAATAAAAATATTGAAAGAGAATTCTCTCTGGAGAAGATAACTGACAAGTTAATTTCATATCCCTTCAGTGATGGAACAGCCCAACATAGCTATGTTCTGATATGATGTAATATGATAGACTGTGACACAGTTGATGTATACAGTTCAGTTGCTAAAGAGAAAATTATATGCAGTTTCCCTAAGACTCTAATGACATCTAGGCCTTTTATTGTCACTGAACAGTAATAACAAATAACTAAATTATTTGCAAATACTGAAAAATTGAAATATACATTTTTCTGTCAGGCTAAAATGTTGTTTTTTACCTGTTAAGTTGGGTTTGACTCTTTTTGTGATCTCATGAACTGTAGCACACCAGACTCCTCTGTCCATGGGATTTTCTAAGCAAGAATACTGGAATGGGTTGCCATGCCCTCCTCCAGGGGATCTTTCCAACCCAGGGATCAAACCTGAGTCTCTTGAGTCTCCTGCATTGGCAGACAGAGACTTTACCACTGAGCCGCCAGGGAAGCCCTGGGCTAAAAGTAAATGATAAGATGGAGCATGTGAAGCTTTGAAGGTATTTTCAGAATAAATATTGGGTAGTAATATCATCAACATTAACTATATTAGTCTTTGCATGCATGCTAAGTCGCTTCAGTTGTATCTGACTCTTTCTGACCCTGTGGACCATAGCTTGCCAGGCTCCTCTGCCCATGGGATTCTCTGGGCAAGAATATAGGTGTGGGTTGCCATTTCCTCCTCCAGGGGATCCTCCTGACCGAGGGATTGAACCCATGTCTCTTAAAGTTTCCTGCACTGGCAGGCAGGTTCTTTAACACTAGTGCCACCTGGGAAGTCCATATTAATCTTTACTGTGATGCAATTTTCAAAAACCAACTTATTTCACTTGTAAAAATGAAAATAGTTATGGGGGAATCATAGTTATATGGTTCTAGTCATCAGCAACTTTAGAGCCAGATTGGTCTGTGGTGAAAAAACCTGAGGACTTTCCTTTCCTGGAGCTATAAGTAAGCTTGAGTCTATTCAAATGAACCCCAACATCCCACCATATTTTTATGTTTAATGCATTCATTTTTCATAGTGGTTGAGGTTGGACTAAACAAAATATTGAGTTAATGCAACCACTGAATCAAACCAATTTGAGATAAATTTCTTTCTAAGCATGTGCAAAAAGAATTTCATAGGTATTCTATTCACTAGAAGAGACTACTTTTTTGCTACCAGAGATTTACATTTGTTTTTGTCTACATTTGGAAAGGGAAAAATTTATTGAGCAACTGTTTTTCTCAGTGCCATACAGTGAGTATCACTGGGCTTTGAAATCTACGCCTGTTCCCAAGTCTAGGAAAACAGAGAATGGTAGCAACTGCTAGGTACTCTCTAATGAAATGATTTATTCCTTTCCTTTGCTCCCATGGAGCTATGTAATTATCTTTGAAAAGTACTGTTAATAACGGCCATTACAAGCATACTTTTAGAAAGGTCATTACAAGCATTCCTAACTAAAACAAATTCCTAAATAGATATATTAGTTTCAGTTAATTAGTTCAACTAATCATGTATCTGGCTTTCTGAGGTGGCTCAGCGGTAAAGAATTCACCTGCCAGTGCAGGAGATGTGAGTTCGATCCCTGGGTCGGGAAGATCCCCTGGAGAAGGAAATGGTAACCTCCTCCAGTATTCTTGCCTGGGAAATGCCCAGACAGAGGAGCCTGGGGGCTACAGTCCATGGGGTTGCAAAAGGATCAGACACAAATTAGTGACTAAGCCACCACCACCATCAACCCCTTATCAGATATGAAAATTAAAGTCACTCAGTTATGTCCGATTCTTGTGACCCCATGGCCTATACAGTCCATGGAATTCTCCAGGCCAGAATACTGGAATGGGTAGCTATTCCCTTCTCCAGGGGATCTTCCCAACCCAGGGATCCAACCCAGGTCTCCCACATTGCAGGCGGATTCTTTACCAGCTGAACCACTAGGGAAGCCCCTTATCAGATATATTATTTGCAAATATCTTCCCCATTTAGTAGGCAGCCTTTTCTTTATGTTGATAGTTTCCTCACTGTGCAAAAGCTTTTTAGTTGAATGTAGTACCACTAGTTTATTTTTGCTAATCCATGTATAAGCATGGATCTCCCAAAGCTTAACTAATAACTGTCTACTGTTGACTTGAAGCTTTACTAAATTGTGGATTAACACATGCTTTTGTGTTAGTCTTTAAAGATATTTAGGTATTATCATTGAGCCACAATCTATTTGGAGAGATAACAATGTAGAATTAAATGACATAGGGCTAAGATAACTTTATTTATAAAATATTGTATAAGCATAGGGAAAGGTTTCTGGAGAAGGCAATGGCACCCCACTCCAGTACTCTTGCCTGGAAAATCCCATGGACGGAGGAGCCTGGTGGGCTGCAGTCCATGGGGTCGCGAAGAGTCGGACACGACTGAGCGACTTCACTTTCACTTTTCACTTTCATACATGGGAGAAGGAAATGGCAGCCCACTCCAGTGTTCTTGCCTGGAGAATCCCAGGGACAGGGGAGCCTGGTGGGCTGCCGTCTATGGGGTCACACAGAGTCGGACACAACTGAAGCGACTTAGCAGCAGCAGCAGCAGGGAAAGGTTTAAGTCAACTTGGAGAGAAGAGGAGGAGAAAGGGAAAAAACTATTAGGCATCACAGAGGTTCTCTGATGTATCATCAGAAAGTTTGGTCTTAAAGAATAAATTTCAGGAGACTGAAAGAGTGGCATATTGCAGAGGTATGAAACTCCTAGGAGAATATCTAGCAAAGGGTAGATGGTCAAAATATACTCATTTCCTCCTGGTTTCAAATGGGTGATGTGAGAGTGGCAGGAAGTGAAATAGAAATGGAGGGTAGAACCACATCTTACAGGACATGATAAACCTTGTTAAGGAATTTAGACTTTTTTCCCTGGAGATAATGAAGACTGACATCATTTAAGAAAGACAGCTTTAACTGTAGAAAGGATAAGCAGGAGAGAGGAGATGGAGGAGCCTATGGAATCTCATTGGAGGTGTCTAACATACCTATATCTATGACATTTAATAGTATGTCTTTACTTGATATAAACCTGATCCACATATCTTCTTGTTTCAAGTAGTCTTTGTAAATATATAAGGATTAAAGATAATTTAAGAGAAATTTGGCTTAAGAAAATTTATATCTCTAGGCTAACATTCATATTCCTTGTGAATGCAGGGATATTGCTTCAGATTATTTTCTTTTAAGATATTTAAAAATAGATGTGGTTGACTACCTTCTAGTTACACANTTTCAAGTAGTCTTTGTAAATATATAAGGATTAAAGATAATTTAAGAGAAATTTGGCTTAAGAAAATTTATATCTCTAGGCTAACATTCATATTCCTTGTGAATGCAGGGATATTGCTTCAGATTATTTTCTTTTAAGATATTTAAAAATAGATGTGGTTGACTACCTTCTAGTTACACATAGAGAGAAGAAGAGAGTTACTAACGTGAGGAAATTTTAGGAATTACTCTGACGAGGCTAATTTTCAGATGCAACTTTGCCAAAATTTGCATCTCAAAGTTTGCTCTTCCTAGACCACATTCTGCTTATTAATTAATTTTAGCCTTGAGCCATCAAAAAGGAAATCAGGCTTATTTTTATTCCACTTTAATACACTTTCTTCTTATGAAAGTAACACAAGGCTATTTTGAGAAATTAGAAAGTAAAAGCCTGAAGGACAAAGCATTGATAATCCATAATCTGTCACAGAGTAGTGTGTCCTAAATTGCTTCAATCATGTCCGACTCTTTGTGATGCCATGGACTGTAGCCCGCCAGGCTCCTCTGTCCATTGGATTATCCAGGCAAAAATATACGAGTGGGTTGCTATGCCCTCCTCCAGGGGATCTTCCCAACTCTGGTATCAAACCCAAGTCTCTTGTGTCTCCTGCATTGGCAGTCAGGTCCTTTACCTCTAGTGTCACCTGGGAAGCCCATCAAAGAGCAGCGTTTTGTCAATATTTAAGCCAACTTTGTTTATTTTGAAGTAATTATATAAAACACACACAGAGGAAATTGCTAAATCAGTACAGTTATAACACAGTGATGACAGAGATGTCCGATATGCCCTTCACCAAGGTGAAGTCGCTCAGTCATGTCCGACTCTTTGCGACCCCGTGGACTGTAACCTACTAGGCTTCTCCGTCCATGGGATTCTCCAGGCAAGAATACTGGAGTGGATTGCCATTTCCTTCTCCAGGGAGTTCGCCACTATCTTGCTTAGTCTGACACTTTGTGACTTCATGGACTGTACCCCATAGGCTCCTCTGTCCCTGGGATTCTCCAGGCAAGAATAATGGAGTGCGTAGCCTATCTCTTCTCCAAGGGAACTTTCTGACCCAAGAATCGAATCAGGGTCTCCTGCATTGCAGGTGGATTCTTGACCAGCTGGGCTACCAGGAAAGCCCCCACCCATGCACCATGGTTACATCTTAGTAATTACAATATAGTATCAAAATCAGGAAATTGACATGGGTACTATGTACACATATAGTACATAGCCATTTTATCACTGGCATAGAATCATTAACCACCACTGCAATACAGATACAAAACCATTCATCATTACAAAATCTCCCGCATTCCACCACTATATGCTCACCCTCATGCATTCTTCCATACCATCCCCAGCTCTTGGCAACCACAATTATTCTCCACTCATTCTAACAGTGTTATTAGCTTGAATTGTTTTGAAAATGGCTTTTATGTCATTCAGCAAAATGCCCTTGAGGTCCATTCAAGTTGTTGCATGCATCCATGGTTCGTAGGTTATTTTTGTTTGTTTGTTTTTTAATTGAGTCAGTTCAGTTCAGTTCAGTCGCTCAGTCACGTCCGACTCTTTGCGACCCCATGAATCGCAGCACGCCAGGCCTCCCTATCCATCACCAACTCCTGGAGTTCACTCACGTCCATCGAGTCAGTGATGCCATCCAGCCATCTCATCCTCGGTCGTCCCCTTCTCCTCCTGCCCCCAATCCCTCCCAGCATCAGAGTCTTTTCCAATGAGTCAACTCTTTGCATGAGGTGGCCAAAGTACTGGAGTTTCAGCTTTAGCATCATTCCCTCCAAAGAAGTCCCAGGGCTGATCTCCTTCAGAATGGACTCTGCATAGAAGTTAAATAAGCAGGGTGACAATATATATAGCCTTGACATACTCCTTTTCCTATTTGGAACCAGTCTGTTGCTCCATGTCCAGTTCTAACTGTTGCTTCCTGACCTGCATATAGGTTTCTCAAGAGGCAGGTCAGGTGGTCTGGTATTCCCATGTCTTTCAGAAGTTTCCACAGTTTTTTGTGATCCACACAGTCAAAGGCTTTGGCATAGTCAGTAAGGCAGAAATATACTTCAGCTTCTTCAGCATTACTGGTTGGGGCATAGACTTGGATAACTGTGATATTGAATGGTTTGCCTTGGAGACGAACAGAGATCATTCTTTTGTTTTTGAGCTTGCATCCAAGTACTGCATTTCGGACTCTTTTGTTGACCATGATGGCTACTCCATTTCTTCTGCCCACAGTAGTAGATATAATGGTCATCTGAGTTAAATTCACCCATTCCAGTCCATTTTAGTTCACTGATTCCTAGAATGTCAACGTTCACTCTTGCCATCTCATTTGACCACTTCCAATTTTCCTTGATTCATGGACCTGACATTCCAGGTTCCTATGCAGTATTGCTCTTTACAGCGTTGGACCTTGCTTCTATCACCAGTCACATCCACAGCTGGGTATTGTTTTTGCTTTGGCTTCTTCCCTTCAATCTTTCTAGAGTTATTTCTCCACTGATCTCCAGTAGTATATTGGGCACCTACTGACCTGGGGAGTTCCTCTTTTGGTATCCTATCATTTTGTCTTTTCATACTGTTCATGGGGTTCTCAAAGCAAGAATACTGAAGTGGTTTGCCATTCCCTTCTCCAGTGGACCACATTCTGTCAGACCTCTCCACCATGACCCACCCATCTTGGATTGCTGTGCGGGCATGGCTTAGTTAGACAAGGCTGTGGTCCTAGTGTGATTAGATTGACTAGTTTTCTGTGAGTATGGTTTCAGTGTGTCTGCCCTCTGATGCCCTTTTGCAACACCTACCATTTTACTTGGGTTTCTCTTACCTTGGGCGTGGGGTATCTCTTCATGGCTACCCCAGCAAGACGCAGCTGCTGCTCCTTACCTTGGATGGGGGTTATCTCCTCACCGCCACCCTTCCTGACCTTCAACGTGGGATGGCTCCTCTAGGCCCTCCTGTGCCCGCACAGCCACCGCTCCTTAGACGTGGGTTGCTCCTCCCGGCCGCCACCCCTGGTCTCGGGTGTGGGGTTGCTCCTCCAGGTCATCACCCTAGCCTCAGGCGTGGGGTTGCTCCTCCTGGCTGCCGTCCCTGGCCTCGGACGCAGGGTAGCTCCTCTCAGCCATCTCCCCTGACCTCAGACGTGGGGTAGCTCCTCTTGGCCGTTCCTGCGCCGTTGCAGCCTGGCACTCTAGGCCTCTGCCCCTACCTCAGACGTGGGATAGCTCCTCTTGGCAGCACCTTAGTGCGCCGGCCATGGCCACCTGCGCTTAGTGAGTAGTATGAAGCAAAAGGCAAAAGAGAAAAAGAAAGATATACGCATCTGAATGCAGAGTTCCAAAAAATAGCAAGGAGAGATAAGAAAGTCTTCTTAAGTGAAGAATGCAAAGGATAGAGGGAAACCAAAGGATGAGAAAGACTAGAGATCTCTTCAAGAAAATTAGCAATATGAAGAGAACATTTCATGCAACAGTGGGCACAGTAAAGGACAGAAATGGTTTGGAACTAAAAGAAGCAGAAGTTACTAAGAAGAAATGGCAAGAATACACAGAGGAACTGTACAAAAAAGGTCTTAATGACCCGGATAACCATGATGGTGTGATCACTCACCTTGAGCCAAGTTCCTGGAATGTGAAGTCAAGCAGGCCTTAGGAAACATTACTATGAACAAAGGTAGTGGAGGTGATGGAATTCCAGCTGAGCTATTTCAAATCCTAGAAGATGAAGCTGTTAGTGTTGCACTCAATATGCCAGCAAATTTGGAAAACTCGGCAGTGGCTACAGGACTAGAAAGGTCAGTTTTCATTCCCATCCCAAAGAAGGACAATGCCAAAGAATGTTCAAACTATCACACAGTTGCCCTCATTTCACACGCTAGCAAGGTAATGCTCAAAATCCTTCAAGCTAGGCTTCTATAGTATGTGAACTGATAACTTCCAGATATACAAGCTGGATTTAGAAAAGGCAGAGGAACCAGAGATCAAATTGCCAACATCTGTTGGATCATAGAAAAAGCAAGAGAATTCCAGAAAAACATCTATTTCTACTTCATTGACTAGGTTAAAGCCTTTGACTATGTGGATCACAAGAAACTGGAAAGCTCATGGAGAGATAACATTACCAGACCACCTTACCTGCCTCCTGAGTAACCTGTATGCAGGTCAAAAAGCAACAGTTAGAACCAGACATGGAACAAAGGACTGGTTCAAAATTCAGAAAGGAATACATCAAGGCTGTATATTATCACCCTGCTTATTTAACTTATGTGCAGAGTACATCATGCGAAATGCTGGGCTGCATGAAGAACAAGCTGGAATCAAGATTACTAGGAGAAATATTAGCATCCTCAAATATGCAGATGACACCACCCTAATGGCAGAAAGAAAAGAGGAACTAAAGAGCCTCTTGATGAAAGTGAAAGAGGAGAGTGAAAAAGCTGGCTTAAAACTCAACGTTCAAAAAATGAAGATCATGGCATCCATTTTCCATCACTTCATGGCAAATAGATGAGTAAAAATGGAAACAATGGCAAACTTTATTTTGGGGAGCTCCAAAATCACTGCATATGGCGAGTGCAGCAATGAAAATGAAAAAAAAAAGTGAAGTCAATTGTGTCCAACTCTTTGCGACCCCGTGGACTGTAGCCCACCAGGCTCCTCCGTCCATGGGATTCTCCAGGCAAGAATACTGGAGTGGGTTGCCATTGTCTTCTCCAGGGGATCTTCCTGACCCAGGGATTGAACCCAGGTCTCCCACATTGCAGGCAGACGCTTTAACCTCTGAGCCACCAGGGAAGCCCTTGAAAGGCCCTTGCAAAGGTCCATATAGTCAAAGCTATGATTTTTCCAGTAGCCATATATGGATGTAAGAGTTGAACCATGAGTAATCTGAGTACCAAAGTATTGATGCTTTCAAACTGTGATGCTGGGGAAGACTCTTGAAAGTCCCTTGGACTGCAAAGAGATCAAACCAGTCAGTCCTAAAGGAAATCAGCTGTGAATACTGACTGGAAGGACTGATTCTGAAGCTGAAACTCCAATACTTAGGCCACCTGATGGGAAGAGCCAACTCATTGGAAAAGACCATGATTCTGGGAAAGATTGAAGGTTGGAGGAGAAGGGGCAGACAGAGGATAAGATGGTTTCATGGGATCACCTACTCAATGGACATGAGTTTGAGCAAACTCTGGGTGATAGTGAAGGACAAGGGAGCCTGGCATGCTGCAATCCACAGGGTCACAAAGAGTCGGACATGACTGAGCTACTGAGCAACAACAGTGAATTCACAAACTTGTTTAAAACTTACCTATTGGATGACATCTATGCTGTTTCCAGTTTTTAGCTATTTTAAATAAGGCTGCTAAGAACATTTATGTACAGGATTTTTTTTGTGTGTGTGTGTGTGTGTGTATGTTTTCATTTCTCTGGCATGAAAGTCCATGAGTGTATTTAGGTAGTCTGCTAAGTGTATGATTAGTTTTTAAGAAACTATCAAATTGTTTTACAGAGTAGTTGCACTGTTTTACATCTCCACCAACAATTAATGAGGTATCCAGTTTGTTTGCATTTTTGCCACCTTTGGGTGCTGTCACTTTTTTTTTTTTTTAATCCATTCTGATAGAAATGTAGTAATACCTTACTGTGATCTTAATTTGCATTTCCCTAGTGATTAGTGACATTGAACATCTTCTCATGTACTTTTTGCCATCATTATATCCTCTTACCTGAAAGGTTCCTTTGTGTCTTTTGTCCATTTCCTAATTGGATTGTTTGCTTTTTTTTTCTTTTTTAACCATTGAGAATTCTTTAGGGTTTTCCAGGTGGGGCTTCTGATAAAGAAGCAGCCTACCAATTCAGGAGACCAAGAGACACGGGTTTGATCCCTAGGTCCAGAAGACCTCTTGGAGGAGGACATGGCAACCCATTCCAGTATTCTTGACTGAAGAATCCTATGAACAGAGAGCATAGTGGGCTATAGTCCATAGGGTTGCAAAGAGTCAGACACAGCTGAAGTGACTCAGCATGCATTGCAGGCACATGAAATGTTCTTTTGTGTCTTTGTCCATTTTCTAATTGGATTCTTTGCTTTTTTACCACTGAGAGTTCTTTACGTATTCTAGATACAACTTCTTTGTCTGATATGTGGTTGGCAAATGTTTTTTCATCTTCTTTACAGGGTCTCACATAGAACAAAAGTTTTTAATTTCGGTGAAGTCAAATTTACCAACTATTTTTTGTGCATTAACCTTTCATGTCCTGTCAAAACTCTTCAAGCAAGTTCTAGATCTCTAAAATACTCAACTGTTTTATGCTAAAAGTTTTCTAGTTTTATATTTCCAATTTAAATCTATAATCCATTTTGAGTTTAGTTTTGTATTAGGTGTAAAGTTATGACCAACCTAGATAGCATATTGAAAAGCAAAGACATTACTTTGCCAACAAAGGTCCGTTTAGTCAAAGCTATAGTTTTTCCAGTGGTCATGTATGGATGTAAGAGTTGGACTGTGAAGAAAGCTGAGCGCCAAAGAATTAATGCTTTTGAACTGTGGTGTTGGAGAAGACTCTTGAGAGAGTCCCTTGGACTGCAAGGAGATCCAGCCAGTCCATTCTGAAGGAGATCAGCCCTGGGGTTTCTTTGGAGGGAATGATGCTGAAGCTGAAACTCCAGTACTTTGGCCACCTCATGCGAAGGGTTGACTCATTGGAAAAGACTCTGATGCTGGGAGGGATTGGGGGCAGGAGGAGAAGGGGACGACAGAGGATGAGATGGCTGGATGGCATCACTGACTCTATGGACGTGAGTCTGAGTGAACTCCGGGAGATGGTGATGGACAGGGAGGCCTGGTGTGCTGCGATTCATGGGGTCGCAAGGAGTCAGACACAACTGAGCGACTGAACTGAACTGAACTGACTGAGAGTTTACATTGAGGTTCACTTTTTGCCTATGGGTATTCATATGTCCAGGAGGTTTTGCTGGGAAAAAAAAAAAAAAACGATCTTTCCTTTGTTGAAGTGCTCGTGCACCTTTGTAACGAATAATCAGTTGGTCTTCTCTGTGAATCTCTTTCTGGGTTCCGTATCCTGTCCCATTGATCTATGTGTCTATCCCTCTGCCAATAACATAGATTTGATTACTGTAGCTTGAAATTAAGAATAGGGATTCCTCTCACTTACTCTTGTTTCTTTTGGCGGGGGTGGGGGGGGAATTCTTTTACCTATTCTACTTCCTTTGCCTTTCTGTATGGATTTTAGAATAATTTTGTCTACATCAGCAGAAAAAGTAATGCTAGAATTTTAATAGGAATTGTAGTAAGCCTGTATATCAGTTTGGGAACATATTCACATCTTTACTATGTTGAGTCTTCCAATTTATTAATAAAGTATATCTTTCTGCTTATTTAAATTTTTTATTTCTTCTATCAGTATTTTGCAGTTTATAGTACATCAGTCTTATATATGATAGAGTTAAATCTAACTATTTCTTTTTATCCCAGCAATTATAAATGGTATTGGATTTTTAATTTCAGTTTTCACATATTTATTGCTAGTATAAAAATACAATTTTTACATGCTGATTTTATCTTGTAATCTTGCTGTTAGTTCCAGCAGTTCTAGGAGTTTTGGTAGAGTCTGAGATTTTCTATGTAATCCTTCATGCCATTTATAAAACTGAACAGTTAATGTCTTTTTCTTTCTCATCTGTATGCCTTTTATTTCTTATTGTTGCCTTTTCTGTGCTGATTACAATTTTGGGTACTAAGTCAAATAATAGTGATGACAGTGGACATCTCTAGATTGTTCTCCATCTTGTGAAAAGCATTGAATCTTTCTTTCACTAATAAGTATAAGGCTAACTGCAGGGTTTTTGTAGGTATTCTTTATTAAGTTGAAGATATTCTTTTCTATCCCTAGTTTTCTATGTATTTTTTATCATGTATGAGTGTTATGATTTTGTCAAATGCTTTGTTTCCCATCATTTGATAGACTCAGATGATTTTTCTTTCTTTAGCCCGTTTGGCAGGTTATATCATTTGATTAGCAATCTATTTTGAGGTAGAGGCCAACTCTGTTTCCCTCTATTTCTTCTCCACCTTTTTTTCCCTTAATATTGCTTTTTCCTTAATTTTCTTCCCTCTATCAATAATGAGGCAGTAAAAGATCCTGACTTTCCCTGCCTGCAGCTTCACATCTTACTCTGTTTTCTTCTACCTCAACTATTGCTTCCCTCTATCCATTATCTTCTCATTCAAGTTTACCCTCCAGAGTGAAACATCCAGAAAGTGACCTTCTTCAATCCTTAAAATTGGCTCTAAGCCTCCATTGTTACCTCAAGCTATCAAAATAAGGTCCAATTCCATCAGCAGAGCTTATTAAATTCTTCAAAAGCTGACAAATTTCTTTTTTGTCCACGGGCACCAATTGGGTTTCCCTGGTGGCTCAGATGATAAAGAATCCGCCTGCAATGTGGGAGAACTGGGTTCAATCCCAGGAAGATCCCCTGGAAAAGGGCATGGCAACCCACTCCAGTATTCTTGCCTGGAGAATCCCCATGGACAGAGGAGCCTGGTGGGCTACCGTCCATGGAGTCACAAAGAGTCAGACATAACTGAGTAACTAAGCAGACACACATATCAATTAATCATTTCTCACACTTGTTTTTGCCCCATTCAAGCCATAGCCTTGGAGGACATGTCATGCTTCTCTGGAGTTTCCACGCTGTTCCAACCTCCTGAAATGACCCAGAATTCTGTTCTCTTCTGGCATCTTTTATTTGCTCAGGCAAAATTAGACCTGTGTCTTCTCTTTGAAAGTATACTTTCTTCAAATGCAAGGACTATGTTATATTCCTATTTATGCCCTTAATGCCTCATAGAGTCCCTGGCACAGAGTATTAATAAGAGTAGCTAACATTGATTGAGTGATTTCTATGTGACACACTTTCCTAATGCTTCACGTAGATTTTCTCATTTAATCCTCATAACAGTTGCATGAGAGATATATTCTTTTCATCTCCTTTTTGGAGATGACAGGCTGAAACCTGGGGTAGCAAACCCAGGCAATTGGCACTAGAACCTCTGTCTTCACCAATGGGTCATATCCTCTGCAATTAGCTAATGCACTAAATTTTTACTGAATGAAATAAATCAATAATATATTCATGAATACTTGAATGAATGAAAATCATCAGGATCATTATAAGTTTCTTTGAAAAATAAAGAGTTTTTCAGAAAAGAATTAATGGCTGTATTATATTTAGCCAAGTTAATTCCAGATATTTCTGAGTTACATGGTATCCTAGAAACAGGCACCAGAGACATCGATTTAAGTAAATTTGCATTTAAAATCTCTCCCACTTAGTAGCTGAATGATCTTGTCATTTTCCATAATAATTTTGAGCCTTATTTTCCCTAAGGGTAAGGAGAGAATGGGTTCAACTTCATAACTTCAGTATAAAGAATAAATGGGGGTAAAAAAAGATATGAATAACAGTATGATTCTCAGACATACGCCTAGTATTTGCTTCCATTTTTTTACTTGTTCCCCAGTTCATGCAGATTTCTTGGACTGTTCTTCCCTCCACTCCCATTTTTTGGGGGTACTAATAACTATTCTTTTTACCATTCTGTCCCCAGTTTCATACCCTGAATTATTTCTTTTACCTGGTTCAGCTAAACCTCAAGTTTTCCCTATTGCTACTGTTATTTCTCTGACACAGCTACCAACACCCTACCTTATGAGTGTTGTCTTCCTGCCCTGCCCCCTAGTCTTCCAAGCCCGAAGAGGTAATAATAAACGAAACAAACAAACCAAGAAAAAGCCACTATAAACAAGCCTCATCTTATCTTCAGTTCAGTTCAGTTCAGTCGCTCAGTCGTGTCCGACTCTTTGCGACCCCGTGGACTGTAACCTACTAGGCTTCTCCGTCCGTGGGATTCTCCAGGCAAGAATACTGGAGTGGATTGCCATTTCCTTCTCCAGGGGATCTTCCCGACCCAGGGATCGAACCCGGGTCTCCCTCATTAGAGGCAGACGCTTTAACCTCTGAGCCACCAGGGAAGCCCATCTTATCTTAAGCATAGATAAGTACTTAGCCAAATGATTAGCTCTATTGTCTGATTGTAGACCTGAGTTCAATCCCTGGGTCAGGAAGATCCCCTGAAGAAGGAAATGGCAACCCACTCCAGTATTCTTGCCTGGAGGATCCCATGGACAGAGGAGCCTGGTGGGCTACAGTCCATGGGTCGAAAACAGTCAGACAGGACTGAGCGAGTGACTTAACTTAATTGTCTGATTAACAATCACTTTAGCCTGATTAAGAGTCAAGATTAAGCTGCTAATGTTAGTGACTAACACTAAACCTGGGTCAGGATATCTACTTATCAAGCAAGTTTTGTTTTTTCAATCAATTCAGTTCATTTGCTATGGCGTGTCCGACTCTTTGCAACCCCATGGACTTTTTTCTTTTTTAACTCATCTGTAATGACCCCCTCTTGTAACCTGTAGCTTGTATACCACTTCTTCTGTGTAGATTTCCACAGAGTTTTCATAACTAAATTTAGTGGCTCCCTTTTTTGAATGCCTTTACACTCTGAACAATATCTAGCCTTGTACTGGAGTATTATTCGATTTGTTTTACCTTCCTTATTATGATATATGTTCTCAAGGATGGTTTTATCACCTTTGTATTAATACAGTGCTTTATGTAGTACCTTATTGAGTACACAGTTGGCTATAAGTAAATATTCATTGAATGAATGAATCAGAAAGGAATTTCTCAGGCTCTAGCCTGAGACTATGGAACTCCATGACTTGTTTATATACCTCATAAAAAGTCAGAAAGAAATATGAAAGTCATTTTTTGTCTTGTTATTCCAGGATAAAACAAGGAGCCTAGAATGTACATTCCCTCCATTTCCATTGTCTCTCGCCCACTTCAGTCTTCCTGTAGGAGGCTATTTCTTAGCTCTCAGCAGGGAATTGCACACTTTATTAGGAACAACCAAATTCAAGGTGGCTGGAGTGAGCTGGGCCTGATTCATACTGCTTTTTATGTTTTGGTTTAGTACAGAATTGTATAGGCTTAGCTCTAAAGTGCACAGGCACTGCAGACAGAGGAAGACATTCATCTCCTGGCTCTATATTGTTCAGTGTCGAAATGGCTTACTTGTCAAAGAACTTAAGGACTACAATGATGGATGTGTTATAAACACATAGCCATCTAGATGGTTTTCTTTTTGGAAAACAAAAAACAGAAACGCTCAGAAGTACACTATTCTTGTAAAGCCACTGAAAGTACACATTTAATTAAAAGTTTTCTCCCAATTTAATATTTGTGACTCCCAGGAACAGGGATTTTTTAGCATTGTATAGACTCTGTTTACAGTGAGCTCACTAAGATGAGAACTTTGCCTCACTAATAAGCTCCCATAACCTCTAAAGATGATCCCCTTCTTCTGGACAAGCTGAATCATTCTAAGCAAGTCAAATCCTTCTCTTGTTCTCTCTCTCCAACATTAGTCACCTAAAAACCATTAAGTACTTAAGAATATAAATTCCTGTCTCTCCTCTATTTCTTATTATTTTCCTTCATTATATGAAGTCAGCCTAATAAATAAGTTATATTTATCACAAGTATGAGAATATGTTAGAACACTTATACTTGAGAGCAATGTGTTTAGTCATTTTAGAGAAGCCAGTGTGCATGGGGCAGGCTTTTTTGAAGTTAGTGTAGAAAAGAGTGATGGAGAAAAGTGACAGTGGAGTTGCAGAGAGTTGTGTGTTTAGTAGAACCACTGCTGAAGAGGACTGGAGACCTACCGTTGTGTGTTCAAGTCTCTTTCCTGCTGCTAGGTAGGAAGGTCAGTTTCTAAACCACTTTGTACCTTAGTTTTCCATCTTTGAAAATGTGATCCATTCTTTCCCTCACTCCCCAAATATATGTCCTACAGTTTGAATTGGTATTTGCAGTGTCCTTTCAATTATAAATTTCTGTATCAACTATAAAATTGAGCTATACCATTAAAGAAGGTCTGAGGAAAATCACTTTAAAATGTGTTTGCATAGATTGCTAAAAAGAAATAAAGAAATCCTAGATTTATTTATTTATTTATTCATTCATTCTTTATTTTTTTAATAAAAAGAAATCCTAGATTGAAAGGCAGAACTGAAAGGAAACTTTTTTTTTTTTAATACCATTTTTCTCATCCTGTTTTTCTTGACCCACCTTTCTTTCCCATCATGCCAGCAATCCTGGTGTGCCCTCCACCAATTATCTGTTTGACCCCATCAGTTCTCTGATCCTCTTAGCTCCTCCACAAGCTCATGTCATCTAAAGATAGTCAATTTATTTGTAATGGCTTTCTCCTCCACCCCTACACACACACACACACACACACGCACTTCTCTCCTCTATTTCTTATTATTTTCCTTCATTATATGAAGTCAGCCTAATAAATAAGTTATATTTATCACAAGTATGAGAATATGTTAGAACACTTATACTTGAGAGCAATGTGTTTAGTCATTTTAGAGAAGCCAGTGTGCATGGGGCAGGCTTTTTGAAGTTAGTGTAGAAAAGAGTGATGGAGAAAAGTGACAGTGGAGTTGCAGAGAGTTGTGTGTTTAGTAGAACCACTGCTGAAGAGGACTGGAGACCTACCGTTGTGTGTTCAAGTCTCTTTCCTGCTGCTAGGTAGGAAGGTCAGTTTCTAAACCACTTTGTACCTTAGTTTTCCATCTTTGAAAATATATATGTCCTACAGTTTGAATTGGTATTTGCAGTGTCCTTTCAACTATAAATTTCTGTATCAACTATAAAATTGAGCTATACCATTAAAGAAGGTCTGAGGAAAATCACTTTAAAATGTGTTTGCATAGATTACTAAAAAGAAATAAAGAAATCCTAGATTTATTTATTTATTCATTCATTCATTCTTTATTTTTTTAATAAAAAGAAATCCTAGATTGAAAGGCAGAACTGAAAGGAAACTTTTTTTTTAATACTATTTTTCTCATCCTGTTTTTCTTGACCCACCTTTCTTTCCCATCATGCCAGCAATCCTGGTGTGCTGACCTCTACCCTCCACCAATTATCTGTTTGACCCCATTAGTTCTCTGATCCTCTTAGCTCCTCCACAAGCTCATGTCATCTAAAGATAGTCAATTTATTTGTAATGGCTTTCTCCTCCACCCCTACACACACACACACACACACACACACACACGCACACACTCACTACACATACCCCTATTATAGGCCCTGTTTCTCCAACCCTGATCTTTTAGCCTAAGGACAAGGTTGGAAATCACCAGATGCCCCAGATCATGGCAAGTTTCCAAGAAGGCAAAGAACAAGATCTGCAGCCAGCTGGCTCGGCTGTTTTTTGGGACTTGTTTTTTTTTTTTTTTTTTTTTTGACAATTGTCATTTTCTGAGAGGGATGCAGAGCTCTCAACATTTGCTAATGAAAGGAGGATGGAGAAAAAAATTTAAAAATAGTTTGGATATTTGTAATCTGAGTGAGTGTCAATAAGACCTGACTCTGAGCATTAGGACATGCATTTTATACATGCTTTTAGTTGACATTTTCAAAAAGGATATATACCTAATTGGGAATAGAGGATAGTTTCTCTGGACAATTCCCCAAAAAATCTTTTTTGGAAAAATCCACAGACCTACTGTACTAAAAAAGAAGGAAAACATCTTTGATATTTAGGAAATTTTAAGTTATCAATAGAAACTTGGTTCCCTGCCTCTGTATTATGAAGAGCCAGGATTTTTGTTTTAGTAAGATTCATTAGACTCTTCACTGAAACAGTGACCTTTCACCTTATTTTGACAATAGCATATCATTGGGTCTTCATATAGGCTGTTAAAGTAGCCCTACTGTTATTTCTGATAAATTCTTCCTCTTTAGTTGTTTCTTTCACTATGAATAATTTGATACTGTGATTAATGTTTTGAGCTCCTTAAAAAACCTTATAGGGAAAAAAAAATAGCAAGTTAATATTGATTCCTCATTTGAATCCACACTGTATTTTATTTGGGTCCTTGTTCTGTGTTGTAATATTGTGTATTATTGTATCATAGCTTGTTAGGAGCCCACTTGTGAAGTACTGATCAATGGTTCAATGTCATCCTTGGAGGGTATGTTGAATAAAGTTTTTTCCATAACTCAGTGCTGGCCCTGATTCTAATTAACATCTTTAGTGTTGATTTGAAGTATGGAATAGGGAGTAAACTTATTAAATATGCAGATTACTTTATATTGAGTAGGGGTGATTATTGCCTAGAACCACACTATAGGAATTCATAAGGACCTTGACAAATTAAATATGGTGATTAGAAGTGAGATAAAGTTTAATAGGGACAAATATATGATAATTCACACAGAGATGGAAAGAAAAAACAGTGTGTATCTACAATAGTTCAAAATTGTGGGATATAGGCAGTTTCAGATTGCATCATCTATCAATTATAAATTTGAAATGTAGCATTGATGTTTATAAGGAAAATGACCAAGGTCACCTAGCAGTGTAAAAGTTTTTCAGGACTTTTAAACTACCATAATCTATTTATAAGATCCATAAATTATGCAAAATTGCAATAAAGAAGAAAAAGATGGCTTAGTTAATTACAAAGCCAAAAAAAAAAAAAAGCGGGAGGGAGTAATAGATCCTGGGAATAAAACAAAAGGAATTTAGTATTTAATTCAGCAAAGAGAAGGCTGGGGGTGAAAATGAAAAGGAAATGTTTTATTAAATAAAGAAATAGAGGTATCCTAGAAGTGGTAAGTAACTACTGCCCATGGGACTGAGAACAAAATAAGAGGTTTATTTGCATAGGAGGAGTTTAGGTTAGGCATGAGTAAGGACTGCCTGGTGTTAAATTTTCAAAGTCATAAAAATGCCTTAGGAAGAAAAATAAAGACAGTTTTGGAGGCTGACTTATGTGCCTTAAAGAACGTAATTGAATTATGTGATACCTCCAGGAATTCTCTCAACTCTCTGATGTTATGATTGTATAAGGATTCTTTCTTAACATCATTTAGAAATTTGTTGATCCTCAGGGAAATTTTTGGGAATTAGTCAAGTCCTTCCTATATTCTCAATGATAGAAGAACATAAAAATCTACTGTTCTACTGAAGCCTATTGGTTTATTTGAGGATATTGTCCTAATGAATTTTTATAATTAGCTGACCATCAGTAGTAAATATAATGAAATGCTGTCTGTACAAATTTAGGATAATTCCATATCTGTTCATATTGTCCTGTGTAAACAAATATTGCATCTTTTTCAATAATGTATAAGAAAGTACACAGGAAAATTGCAGAGTAATTGAATTCACAGGATATTGAGCCTTTTGCAATAGAGTTTTGCTTAATTAGTGTGTATATATGCATAGATGTGTGTGTGTATAATAGAAGACTACTTTAATAGGCCATTTAAAATAGAGAACAGGGTCATAAATGATCATTCTGTCAACATGTGGAAAAATATAATGTCTGCCACATATCAGGATTCATGACATGACAAAATTAATTCCTAGCTTATGATGTGGGACAACAAGTCAGGCAAGACAGTCAGATTTTCAGATGACTGTCTTCTCACATTTATATAGCATTGTCATTTTGGAGAGAGTTTCACCATCATCGTCATTAATTATTGCTTAACAGCAGCCAGAAGGACAGAGTGTTTCCTCCTCCCTCTGGGTTCTCTAAAATGACCTATCATATCCAAGTCCAAATCAACCTCAAACGTGTATAGGAAAGTGCGTCTCTCAAGTGCAGGAAGATGTTCCATACCTAGTCAGTGACATCCCTCTACCTCAAATGCATCTATTTTACCTGAATTTCTAGTATTACCTGTGACCATCCTGTCTATACCATGTGGCAGATGGGGTGCTCCTGACTACTCTTTGGAGGGAAACATTCCCAAATCTCTCAGGAAAGACTTGAAAGGCATCTCCTGGGATATAGCCCTCCGTGCCTAGTAATCCACGTTGGAGGGACAGTGTTTGGAAGGGAGCCATGTGCTCTGTGTGACTACCTCTATTTTTTCTAGACCAAGCACATTTGGAATTCTGATGGATGTTTAAATAGTTTTTTTTAAAAAATAAAGAACAAATAAGTATTCTAAAGAAGCTCAGAGCACAAAAATCTGGAGCTGTCTTTTATGTCATATGCTCTGCTGTACCACAGAAAGCTGGGTGCGTGGGCATGTGAAGCGTATAGGACAGGAGTGGGGAGGAGGACAGATCAGAGGGACTGGGGAAGGAGGCGCCACTCCAGCCCTATTTGAGCATCCCCCACAGGGAGCCATACTCATCTGTTGACCCTCCTCTCTACATCCTCAGTCCTTTTTGGTCCTCTTAGGGCTCCTCTTATAAAGCACCCTCTCCATCCAGGGGACATCCTCTGGGTCCACCCTGCAAGGGTCCTTCAAACTTGTTGGCCTCAGACTTTAGTCTTCTGCTTCTGTCTTGAGAAGGAAGAAGTGTTGGCACCATGAGAGGAAGAAAGGCACAAACACATTCTCTCCACTAGAGACAACTGTGGCTGGGCTCCTCCTAAATTAACTGGTCCCATCAATTATACTTTCTTAGGCTATATAGTCTTACCTTCTATGAGAGAATTGTATTTCCGCCACTAGTATGATTTTGACTTTAATCTTTTAAAATAAGAAACCTAGCATCTGGTGGAGAAGGCAATGGCGCCCCACTCCAGTACTCTTGCCTGGAAAATCCCATGGATGGAGGGGCCTGGTGGGCTGCAGTCCATGGGGTCGCGAAGAGTCAGACACAACTGAGCGACTTCATTTTCACTTCTCACTTTCATGCATTGGAGAAGGAAATGGCAACCCACTCCAGTGTTCTTGCCTGGAGAATCCCATGGACCAGGGAGCCTGGTGGGCTGCCATCTATGGGGTCACACAGGGTCGGACACGACTGAAGCGACTTAGCAGCAGCAGCATCATTGGGCTAAAGAACATTCAACTCTTTCCTGAGCTTGCTTTCATTAAATAGCAGTTCCCCTCATTCACTTAAAATAGCTCATCAGTATGGATTGAGCCATCTGCAAACCAAATTTTCTGACATCAGGGAGTGTTAGAGTCCTGCTTACCTCACCATTTACCCTTGATACCCTTATGTTTCATCAGACTTCCTTTCCAAACTTGTATCTGAGGAGTTGGGAGAAATTCACTGAGAAGAAGGAGCTACTAAGATACAGAATGTGGTTTCTCAAGTGATAATTGGCTACACTGGCAGATAGGACACTGGAAAGCCTTTCCACATGCTTTTTCTGCTCTCCTATAAGTAGAGCATTCCTCTTCTCGAGACTTCTTCCTGTTTACGTAAATACTTAACCTTTGAAAGAAAGAAAAAATAAAACTCCAGTATTACCAAAGGGTTTCCCAGGTGGTGCTAGTGGTAAAGAACCTGCCTGCCAATGCAGGAGACATAAGAGAAGCAGGTTCCATCCCCGGGTCAGGAAGATCCCCTGGAGTAGGAAATGGCAACCCACTTCAGTATTCTTGCCTGGAGAATCCCAGGGACGGGGGAGCCTGGAGGGCTGCAATCCACAGGGTCGCAAAGAGTCAGACACGACTGAGTGGCTGAGCACGAGCACCCATTACCAAAGGTGGCTATTCTTTGTTCTGGTTTGTATCTCTTCTTTAGCTCCTGAAACCATAGATTCTTTTATATATATATATATTTTTTATTATTTCCTTTAGCAGAGTTAGTTGAGCAATTTTCTTCATCATTTGTTTCTTTCTGATATTTTAATCAGAAATAATTCATCACATCTACCACTAACTTGCCAGATCTGTTTCCACACTGCTTAAATTAGTATCTGTCTCAGGAATAGACATCCCAGCTTGTACTGGACCCCACGTCTACCATAATCTCGGACTATACCTCAGCTTTTTCCAATATTTTGTTTCAGTACTATTTGTTTAAATTTTCTTTTTATTTGTCTTGCCTCTTAATTCATTTATGGCAAAACATCTTGTCACACAACTCACTGGTGGGCCAATAAAGCTTTTGCAGCTGATTGTAATACAGAAAGGCTTTCTAAAGTTCTCTTTTATAAAGTTTTGTTTTCTAAAAAAAGTTTCTTAACTACACAATACTTCTGGCCACTATTAGTCACCCACAGAATGGCTAGTAATACATAGTAAAAATTCCATTTTTATGCAACACTGGTTTAATGGGAATACTGGCTTTCCAAGATGAAAGTATTTTCCTAGTAAAGAAGTGCAGCCAAAACAAATGAACCTCATTAATTGCTGTTTTCCAGACCCTGGGCTAGGTTCTGAGTTTCAAGATAAATAAAAAACAAATAAATAACATTTAAAAAAAATCTCATGAGAATCAGTAACTTGTATTCTAATGAGGTAAAAAAAGAAGTAAAATTTCAAAACACAATGCTAAGATGTGAACATATATTTTAAGTATTAGAAGAGCACAGAAGAGACATTAGAATTTGATCTTGAAAGGATGAAATTCACCAAGAAGATAAGCAAACAAGCTGGGAAAACACCCACCAAGCAAGGAATGATGAAGTAGTCTGTGTGCCCTGTAATGTAAACATGAATGAGGCAAAAGGTTATTTCTGAAAATGGGGGGAAAAGTTTTTAGGGCAAATTTTTGAAGGATCTTGAATGCTATGGAGTTTGAGCCATTTTCTAAGGGCAGTGGGTTATACAGCAGTATTTAAATAAGGCAGAGGTAGGATCGGATTTGCACATCAGAAAGAACACTTAGCTGTGATGGTTGGATTAGAGGTAGGTGGAAGTAGAGATAGAGGAAAAGCTTAGAAATAATTTTCAAGGTAGAAATGATGGTACTGGCAATGGGAAGGCAAAGGTAATGATAGATTTGCAAGATTCAGGAGGTAAAATTTACAAAACTTGATGAGAAGTTAGAGTGAGGCGTTAGAAAGAAAGGCCACAGGTGAGGGAGAGCTTTAGCTGAGAATGAGTCTATTGGTGGGAAAAATAAAAGCATGGCAATTCTTGAAATCATAATAGAGGACAAAATAACAGTAATAATAGTAATAATAACTGCAAGGATCAGTAATTGAGCACTTAAAGAGTACATTTTAAGGTAAGTGTCTTATATAAAAATCTACTACAAACCTCCAGATATTTTATTATAAAATTATTATTTATCCTATTTAACAGGGAAAGGAATTGAAATTTGGACGATTTTAATTTGCTCAAGGATTGGCACTTCAATCTTTATATCTTCAAAACCTGTGTTTTTAGAAGCTGAGAGGTTGCCCAGTGCAGAGGTTGGCAGTACCTCTCTGTGGTAGGCCTGCCTTCCCTGACCACCTCAGTCTAGTTTCCAACTCTTTTTTCTGTTTCTTGTGTCTCAACATTGCTAATGTTCACTCTGCTGGCCCTCTGTTACGGCGTGTAGTTGTTCTTTAAGTTGTTAAATTTTGGAGCACTTTTCCTGCTTGGAAAACCTGCCTCTGTACCCTGCCAACGACAGTGCTCAGCCACTGCAACAAATGAACCACAGTAGGCACCAGTGGGCTCCGTGTGCTTGCGATACTGGGCCCTTGGAGCTACAATAAAATTTGTCCTTTGGCAGGTGCTGAAATTACCATCCAGAGGAGGAAACTGGGGAGAGAGTGTGGGAGGAAAAGCCTGAACTGAGTTGGAGGACACTTTTAATGTATCCCTGCTCGTCTCTCTTCCACTGTCAGCCCCTTTGCCTGAAGCATCCAGCACCTATCCTATCAACCATTTTTCTCTCCCTGAAGAAAAATCCTTCTGATGGGATAACCTGAGTCAAGTGTTCCATTCTATTAAAAATGGGATTAGACTTAAAATTCCCCAGAACTAGAGCTGGCAGCTCACTCTTGTCATTTGTTGGTGAACATTCCACACAACAAGGCTCAAATGTGAAACAAAAAAGAGAAAGAAAGAGAGGGAGGGAGGAAGAAAGAAAGAAAGAGAGAGAGAAACGGAGAGGACATGTAAAAGAAAGGCCTATGAGAGTTATTTTAAAGTTTAAACAGATAAGAGCTATTCGCCTATTGAAAGAAAATGGGTAAAAATATGAGTGAAAGTTCACAGCAGTGGGGATGGACATTAGATTTTTAACTATCTGACAGCTTTAAAAATCTAAGCAGCAACACATTCATTATAATTACACTAATAAAGTCATGTAAATGTCATAAAGAATTTTCTATGAAGAAAATTATGACCATTTAGTATCCTAAGTTCATACATTCTTGTACTTGGAAAGGCGATGAGGCTTTAACTCAACTCCAATTCATGAATCTCCTTGTGAGTAGTATAAGGGGTCCTCCTGCCACATACACCAAAAAAATAGTCCATTACAAATCATTAAATAGTGCATTATAAGGTGAGGAACTATTATAATAATAATCTTTGTATGAAAACAATAGATAGCTTGATCAAATACTGATACAACATGTCCTAAAATCATCAGTTTTTGAAGACACTGTTACTCTCCCCATTTATAGATGAGGAAAGTAAAGTTAACAGGGGTACCTAACATCACATGGCTTACAAATAAGAAACCTGCTTGACTTTAAAATCTAACCTACCCAATATCAAAGCTATTGTTATCAGATATAGCTAATATCAGACTATCACATGTATCAAAATTAACTTTCAATACTTGAAGGGTTTTCAGTATTTTTCTTCTCATGGAAAGAGTTTGTAATCAGCCTAGATCCATCCTAAAATTTAATTTCACAGAAGTGCCCTAAATTACAAGTTCTTAATATTTGTAATGTTCATGTAAATAACTAAATACCACTTACCTATCAGACAGTACTATTTAGCATAGAACACAGGTATAATAAATAAAGGAAGAATTTGAGTAAGATGTAAGATGTTGAGAAAATAAGGCTGATTAGACTGGAAAAACATTTGCTTTCTTTTATACGTATAGCTTCCCTGGAAAATCCCATGGACGGAGGAACCCGGTGGGCTGCAGTCCAAGGGGTCGCTAAGAGTCGGACACGACTGAGCGACTTCAGTTTCACTTCTCACTTTCATGCACTGGAGAAGGAAATGGCAACCCACTCCAGTGTTCTTGCCTGGAGAATCCCAGGGACGGCGGAGCCTGGTGGGCTGCGGTCTATGGGATCGCACAGAGTCGGACACGACTGAACCGACTTAGCAGCAGCAGCAGCATACGTATAGCTATGGACATTCATTTTTACTGTGTGTATGAGTTGGGGTGTGGGGTTGGGAGAGGAGGGCTCAGGGCTCACGGATTCTCAAAGTGATTGTTTGCTGAGTTTTGTATGTGTTTGGGCTTCCCAGGTGGCTCAGCAGTAAAGAATCTGCCTGCAATGCAGGAGACCTGGGTTGGATTCCTGGGTTGGAAAGATCCTCTGGAGGAGGAAATGGCAACCCACTCCCGTATTCTTGCCTGGAGAATCCCATGGATGGAGGAGTCTCGTGATCCACAGTCCATGGGAACACGACCGAACACCCACAGCACAGCGTGTGCATGTATATGGGTTTTGTGTGGTTAGTTGGAAAGACAGAATATATCTGTATGGGTATATTCACAGCTAACTCTTCCCTAAAATGTTCTAGATTTTCCCATTTCTTCTGTGTCCTGGGTAAACGTTGCCAACTGTTAGAAAAAAAATATGTCAGTATTTGCCAAGATAAATTAATCTATGTGTTAGGTGCTTGTAGACTATTTTATAATTGTGTAGCATTTTAAAACAATGATTTGGCATGTCTAAATTATATCTACTCAGATGTTGACCTTAAGATATAATGGTTTTGAGGATTACCACTGCTGAAATTAACCTACTTGATTTGTTTGCTGCTGCTGCTGCTGCTGCTAAGTCACTTCAGTCGTGTCCAACTCTGTGTGACCCCATAGATGGCAGCCCACCAGGCTCTCCCGTCCCTGGGATTCTCCAGGCAAGAACACTGGAGTGGGTTGCCATTTCCTTCTCCAATGCATGAAAGTGACTCCTAGCGACCCCATGGACTACAGCCTACTGGGCTCCTCTGTCCATGGGATTTTCCAGGCAAGAGTACTGGAGTGGGGTGCCATTGCCTTCTCTGCTTGATTTGTTTAGGGCCTCATAATATAGACCATAGCATTTCTGCTGATCTAAAACCTTATGAGCACGAAAGTAACAAAATTACTACTTATAATAGGTCCTTTCTTTCTCTGTTGGGCTCCTAAAACAGCTTTCTTTTTCTGTAATACGCTATTTGTGTTCACTTCATTTTGCTTCATTTTATTTTTGTCACCTTTGGTGTGCTATCTTGGTGTACTATGATGGAACGATACAGAATCAGACAAGCTGTAATTTTTATTGCAAGCATATCTCACGGCACATTTATAAGCTGAACCTGATATCAGAAGTGAAGCTAGAGGGAACATGCTTTTGTTCTAAGTTACAAAATGTTCTGCTATTCTAAATTTGAAATATGTTGAAAATAAACTGCCTCTTTGTGACATCAAGAACTTCACATAGGAAACCTATCAAGATGTTGTTTTAAAATTTCTGTGTGTATAAAACAGTTTTGCCAGCTATAAAGCTGTGTTATAATTCTATATTCACATTTAAAGCTAATATTCAAGGTGATACCATGGCACAAAAATTTGATTGTATTAAAGATCCAAGCAGTTGATTTCAATTTTCTTTTCATGGAAAGCTAAGAAGGAGCATTAATTTATTTGGCAGTATTTTACTAATATGACTATTTGAACAAAACAGTTACATATTTAGATATAGGCATAAACATTTTTTTCACCAATACACTATGATCTTGCCAAGTGGAAACCTTTGGAAAGTTATAAACAAGATTGATTGCCAGAAACTACTGGGCAGAAAGTGGCCAGTCATATCCAGGGAGGGTTTCTGGTGAATCCTCACATGGCTTTCTCCAGTCCTAATATCACCTTCAGGTTCTAGAAAGCGCAGGCTGGGTATAACTACCTAACCTTGCTCTTGCATTTGTAGATATTGAGTGAATGAGATCTGCTATCATAATCTATACTGACAAGTTTCATTTCTTCCCCCTGTGTAACCAGTTTAAAGCATCACTAAACATTGGGAAATATGTTCAAATGTTAGTTTTGAATATAGTTTTACTTCTACTACTAAAAGCAGTAATAAATAATAAAGAAACTGTTCTTTTGAAACAAAATTCTTATTGCCATACTAGTACCAAGATAATTTATGGTGCATTTCGGGAGCAGATGCCCTGTCATTCTGGTCCTAGGCTGCACTCTAACTATGGGTAACCCATTTTTATTCCTGCTTCTGCCCTCAATTATTTATCTATACTGTCACATTTTCTTTTAAAAATGACAGAATTATCTCAATAATTGTAGGATATTCCAGAAAATTCTCCCCTTCAAATAGTCATTTTTACTTTCTTTATTTTACCTCCTTCAAGGAAGAGCAAACAAAGGAATCTGTTGTTTGTTCCTGCTTCCCCCTTGCTGCAGCAGGGGCCCCAGTAAAGCTTTGCTTGCAAAAATAAAAAAAAAAATAGTAATTTTTAAATTCATCATTTTATGAAGCAGAAGTGTAGAGCAAAAAGGAATTACCATGGTATCATTCACATAGAGTAGATGATACACAGCAACAACATAAAACTCAATAAAATGCAGATTAAATTTTGCTGAAAGTTACCATTAAAAACTGGCACAAATATTTAACAAACATAGCCCATAATGTATTGTTTGCAACACAGTTTTACACATGATGGAAACTGGTGACCTGCAAGGGTATTCCCAATACCCTTGCCCAATGCTAGTGTTGCTTGCAAAGACCCCCCAGGAAATCATTAGCAAACTCCATCTAGAAACAGACCAAAAGGTCAGAGGTATATATAACATGACATTCATGGCCCGTGGTTTTGGAGGGCTGTGGGTGTTTGTTCTTGTTCAAAATATGGTATAGTGCTTCAAAGCATCTGCTCCCATTCTCAGAGGTTAGTGAGTTTGAAGCATGCCAGCATCTAATTTTAAACAGTATGCCAAAGACACATATTTGTTCTTAAATGTCAGTCATTAGAGTTGGGTGCCTACACAAATTCAGTGAGTGAAGTGGTAATTGGTTCTCCTCGTTAGAAAGTGTGAGTGTCTTATCAGAAACTCAAATATAAGGAAATTGACCATCAATTTAGAAACGAATAACCTGGGACAAATAGATACCGTCTGTAACTTACAGATTGATTTGAAAATCCTGGAACATTATTCTATAAAAGAGAACACTGAAAACATATTCAGCTTTGCAGAAGCATGAAATCTACTCTATTTTAATACAAGTAGAAATCTCTCTGTCTCTCTCTCTCTCACACACACACACTTAAAGCAAATCTAACAAAAATAAATAAATAAATATAGAGATAATAGTCAGCATCTTGCAGTAGAATTATGGTTTTCAGAGTTGGTCAGATCTACATTTGAATTCTGTCTTTATCCTTCAATGACCATGCCACACTAAGCGAATCCTTTATTCCCTGTACCTAAGTTTTCTTATCTAAAAAAATAGGTGAAATAGTTCTAAACATGAGGCATTGCTGTAAGGATAATGTATGCCAACTGCATAGCATGTATGGAGTATGCTCAATTAGTAATGACTATTACAAATACTAGTTTTTAAGTATATACCTACCCAACACATGTTGTTTATACAAAATGTAATTATTTTATAAAAATATTGAAGCCTTGTCACCTAAAAGAACATAAGCTTAAAGCTTGCAACATACTGAAATTTAAAAAAACTATATGATTATATAGCAATATAATTTCATTTTTCTTTGCTTTGATGGCAATTGCTTGTTTTTTTTTTTTTTCTCACAGCAAGGGGAAAAAAAAAAATAGCCTTGCTCTATCACTGGAAATTTCTGCCTTTCCTTTAGTAATGATTTTTGTCTTCTTGTGATCCATGTAGGTTCTACAGGCCCTTAGAGCAATTCTCTTTCTGTATTATATCTTAATGTTAAGAAATAGCAAAAGAAAAGAAGCAATTTGACATTTGTATTTACGTATATTACTTTTTGCTTTCTTTATTTCCACTTGAAAGTATTCAGTACTCTGTCTTGTGTCTCTCTGCTCTCCCCAAAATCAAGATCTCTCCAGGACCTTTCCAAGCAAACAGATATCCCTTACGGCACAGTCCTGGACTCTGCAGTATATGAGCATGTTCGCATGAAGGGAATGAATCCTTTTGAGAGAGACAGCATGTACTCCCAAATGTGGCGGATGATCAACCGAAGCAACGGATCAGAGAATAACGTTCTGGAGTCCCAAGCAGGCATTCAAAAGGTACTGGCCATAGTTCTGCATTCCTAGTCTACCATTCTGTCCCTAATATTGGAATTGCTAAACTGAGGTTGATACTTCCTTTTTGTAATTTTAACTTTGACATGGAGTTTTCAATTAAGGCTTTCCAGGTGGCTCAGTGATAAAGAGTCCACCTGCCAGGAGATATGGGTTTGATCTCTGGGTCGGGAAGATCCCCTGGAGAAGAAAATGATGGAGTTTTCAGTTAAATTATGCCTTTTATTGATTTAAGAAGATTTTGAGGTGACTCACCACACCAGTAGAGGGAATTCACAGATTTCTGTGGTATGGTTAAGGATCCTTTTACAACAGAATTTCAAAACTAGAAAATATGAGCTGGTATTTTGTTCAGAACAAGGTCAGGGACTTATACACATAAAAGGCTTTTACAAATCCCATTACAAATATCATTCAGGTTATCCAAGTTTTTCAAACAACTCTGATTGTTTTCTACACTACATTTGTTTTTAGATGAAAACTTTATCTTATATGATTATGTGAAGTTCTCTGTGAGTAAAAGTTAATCTTGTCCACAAATACGATTTCTATGAATGTCTATTTTTATTTCCAAAAATGAAAATCTTTATTAATAGCTTATTTTTATAAAATCATCATTTAGAAGTTATTTTTTAGAAAAAACACAGAGAGCCATCCTTTGTATGAAAAACATGAAATTAGTTTTTATTCTGGACTGTGGCTTATAAACATGTACATAAAAGTAATTCTTTCTTCCTCAGGCCCCATCAACCTCCATGAGAGAACTGAATGATTTTTGCTTAAAATTATCCCAGCGGCTTTCACAGTGAAAATCACAAGGGCTGACTTTCAATAAGTAATTGTGGGATGAATGAATGAATAAATATCCAATAACAGCATCAATGGTGGTATATACTTTTTTCTGTCCCCTTTCACAGCATGATAATTTGAACTCCAAGTCTGAGTTCCTTGTTTAGAAGGCAAAACTACCTTGCTGGAAAATGTTTTGTTGACTGTAAATATTATTCTGCCATGTGGGTGTATCACTCATGCCCAACTCTTTGTGACCCTATGGACTGTAGCCTGCCTGGCTTCTCTGTCCATGGAATTCTCCCAACAAGACTACTGGAGTGGGTTGCCATGCCCTCTTCCAGGGGATCTTCCCAACCCAGGGATCAGATCTTCATCTCTTGTGTCTCCTACACTGGCCGGCAGATTCTTTACCACTGGCACCACCTGGGAAGCCCACGTTCTGTTGCAGGTTCTAGGATTATTCTATACCTTTTCTTATGTTGTCCTTTACTACTGCTCTCGCTATGGTTCCCTAGTGTCACCCTCATAATTCTTTCAGGCACTACACTGATACTATTATTTTAAAACTACTAATGCTGACATAAAGGTCTTTCTGAGTATAAATGATGCCTTTAAATAATGTCCTGGAGTCTTAGCAACAGCTTCTAACTCCTTCACCCTCATTATTTGAATCCCAGTTTCCCATGGCCCAGGTACCGATCATGAAATATGTATTTCTTTTTGTCCAGAGGCCTGTTGGTTCTTAGAATTTCAACACAGTACCCTCCACTTACTGGGAACATGGGGGAGGCAGGTGAGATTTGGTGGGTGAATGAACTTAGATGTTGTACTGGGGAGAAAGGAGGATAGATTTTAGGATTTACTAGGTATTCACTGGATGTGGATGAATTTAAGCCTCACAACAGTTTTGGAAAGAGTTCTTTCTCTTCATATTGTCTATTGTTAAGAAAGAATTTTGCTTTCTTGAGTATAAATTGAAGTTCAAAATTTATATTTTTATCAGTTTTAGATCTAAAGCTCCTCATGCTTTCTAAACTCTTTCTATACCATAACATTCTCCAGAGAAAATTCAATTTCTGATCTCCACAGATACAAATTCCCAATAAAAAACTCCATTCATTCATTCATCCAGTACTTGCTAATTAACAATTATGAATCAGGTGCTGAGGTAGGAACTGGAGGTAAGCTCGACCACAGGGGAATGCCTGGATTCACGAAATATAGAGTCTGATGAGACCAATTGAAAAGGAAACTAAAGTACATGATCAAACAAAATGATTTAAATTATGATAAATACTATCAGAAAAACAAATAGGATGCTCTTGTAGAAATTTGCTTGAGAAGCAGTGATCAGGTAAGTTTCCTAAGGATATAAGATACTAACTACAATCTGTCTGATCAAGAGATGGTCATGTAGAAGACAGGATGACAAAGCGTTCAGGCAATGCTTAGCATAGGCTAAGGCGCAAAGATCCATTCAGAAACCAGTTTTAAAATCTACATGAAATGGACACTGTTGAATGAGAAAAAGTGGAGAATGAGGTTAGTAGGCAGGGGACAGATCATATAGGACCTTGCCCGTGGTTAAGAACTTGGATTTTATTTGAATTAGAAAAAAAAAAAAAAAAAGATGCTGCTGAAATAACAAAATGTAATGGTTGATTGTTATTTGTCAAGATGATTATTATAACTTCCATGTGGGAATTGGATAAGAATGAAATAGTGAGACCATAAGAAACTTGTAACTATCTAAGGTAGCCAGCTAAATTAACACTTTGTTTCATTCCCATGTTCTTATATATACACACACACATAAACATACATACACACACACTATTACCCATCATTCTTTGTATTACTATAAACTGGTTACACTTCTGACATCCCAGTATTTCCAAAATAATATATAAATCTAGAGATAGCATCAGTTGCTACATAGATGCTTTGTGTTAGTCACTCAGTCGTGTCTGACTCTTTGCAACCCCATAGACTGTAGCCTGCCAGGCTCCACTGTCCATGGGATTCTCCAGGCAAGAATACTGGAGTGGGTTGCCATTCCCTTCTCCAGGGGATCTTCCCAACCCAGAGACTGAACCTGTGTCTCCTGCATTGCAGGCAGATTCTTTATTGTCTGAGTCACCAGGGAAGCTTTAGGATATACTTATATATCATCTGAGGTCTTCAGTGTTCTTTAAGAAAACCTCTTGTTTTTTAAGTATGTACATAGAATTTCCTGCATTTTCTGGGTTTTTAAAAAAATTTATGCTGTTTAATTATGTGTATATGTAAAAATAAACTGTAAATATTCACACTCAGAAAATTCCTATTCGAGAGTCTATGAAATAGAAGTGTTTTAGACTCAGTTATTGACAGTTTTGTAGTATGTGCTATGAAATTTAGTTAATAATTTTTAGGCTTTCATATTTCTTTTTCTTTTAATACATAACCATTCCATTGCTTTTCAACTTAGGCTTGTGTTTTTTATACTGTTGTTAAATGTCATACTTTTTTTTTTTTAATCTGTTATGAAGAGTGGAAAAAACTCTGGTCTTAGAAAAAAAAACTCTCTGGTTTTCATTCTTGTTTCTTCCAGTTCTCAGCTCTGTACTTTGGGAAAATTACTTGGCTTCTCTAAGATTTACTCTTCATCAGTAAAATTATCACATATGTGAGAATTAAAGGCCTGGATTTTGCAGGCATACAGATAGGTTTGAATCCAGTTAATTTTTTTTAAGTAAAATGTGTAAATGTGACTAGTTACTTAACATTTCTGGGACTCAGAATTATTATCATGACATTAAGAATTTCTGCTTCTTATGGTTTTGATCATTATTAAATATATATATATGTGGAAGTATGATTAGAATAATAAACTCTTAAGATGATTCTAAAGTTTACGCGAAAGAATGTATATGTGAGTGATTTCTTATTACAAAGCCTTATTACTTGGTATTTCCTAAGGTTAACCTGAAATTATGACATAATAAGAAAAGGTAATGCAATAAAAGAGGTAGAGAACAATTTCTATTTCTATTCCCTGATAGTCTGCTGATAAAGACGGCTTACAAGTTTAAAACTGCCAATCAAGTCCCTAAGTATTTATTATACCCCATATATTCAGTTTTCTGATTTAGTAGAGGAGTAGTGAAAAATGTTCTTATTAATTTATAATGGGAAATATCAAAGTGAAATTTGCTTATTGTCTACATTTCTTTCAACCAGTATCAGAGACAGCTGAAAACTGATTAGACAGAGATTAGGTAGTTATAATAAAATGTATTTTGGTTCAGTTTTCAGGGTCTTGGCCAGCTTTCAAAATCAACCAACCAACAAACGATAACCTCTTCACCTGCTAAAGCTCGCTGGGAGTTCATAAGTTTGAGAACTATAACACATGAAATATTTCTGGTGGATTCTTCCTGGAGTAACCAGTCTTGCACATCTCACACAGAAACTCCCTGTTCTCTGCCATTGATTTCTAATTTGTACAGGCAGAAAAGACCCCCAAGGTCTTATAAGTCAATATTCCACAAAAGGCCAAACTTCATCTATAGTATATTTGACAGGAATTCACATATATAGTAACTCCCTACCAGAAAAGCCTGCATTACTGTGAAAACAATCCTCCCAATCTAATTGCAGTTTTAAATGGATCCCATTCATGTCTTAGTTGTACTTGTTCCTAACGGTACTACTAGTCTCACTGTTTTTCTTACTAGAAGGTAAATTCTGATCCCTTCTAAGAGCTTTGGTCTGCTTCTACCAAAGATACCTGTAAAAATGAGGGTTAGGTAAACAAGTTCTAATCTGCTATTCTTCAGAGGTGTTCACCTGTACCACACTAGCCTAATTAAACTAGAACAAATGTGTTTCTGCCTTCCTCTTCTTAGGACTTTTTGCATAAGTAGGAAAAAAAAATGTGATTTGAAAAATATAACTGAGGTTTTTTTTATAATGAATTCATCCAATAGTTATTTGTTGAGCATATGCTGTGTATCAGTCAGTGTTTGCGTCATTGAAATGAACATAAATTTTAAAAAAAATACCTTCATGAAGTATACATTCTTGTGGGGAAGGCAAACAATAAACCAGATAAATAAAATATGTTATATTTCAGGAGTAATCACTGACACTGGAATAAATATTAATACATAAAATAAGTGATAGGTGGAGGTAGAAGAGAAATATACACATGGATAAAGTTTTTCCAGGCACAGGGTCAGCCAGTGCAAAGGCCCTGAGGTGGGAGCATGCCTGGATGTTCTAAGATTGTGATGGAGGCTAGCATAGCTCCAGAAATGCAGTGCAGTATTATTACCTGTGGTCACCATGCTGTGTATTACATCCCCATGACTTGCTTGTTTTATAACTGGAAGTTTGTACCTTTTGACCCTTTTACCCATTGTAATCTTAACTGTGGAATGGAAGGCATCTGAATATCTTAAATCATTCAGGTGATTCTGATTCACAACAAAGATTGAAAATCACTGATGTAATATTTTGAAACCATGTAAATGACTTTGGTTTTTACTCTGATATAGGAAAGCAAGTAAGGCTTGAGGCCAGAAGAGTGACATGGTCTGACTGACTTTTGAAGGTCCGCTCTGGGTCTGTGTAGGAAACAGGCAGGGACTGGAAGCAGGGAGCCCAGGGTAGAGGCCACTGTAACCTTCCAAGTGGGTCATGATGGTGGGCGGATCGGGGGTTTATGGTGAAAATGGTAAGAAGTGGTTGAATTTGAATGTATTGTGAAGGTAGTACTGATGAGCTTTTCCAGAAGATTGAATGTGGGGTATGAAAAAGAGGAGTTAAAGATGCATCCAAAGTGTTTCACTTAAGTAATTGAAAGAAGGAATTTGCCAAAGAGATGGGAATACCAGACCACCTAACCTGCCTCTTGAGAAATCTGTATGCAGGTCAGGAAGCAACAGTTAGAACTGGACATGGAACAACAGACTGGTTCCAAATAGGAAAAGGAGTACGTCAAGGCTGTAT